>CALNHX010005891.1:0-99127 GCA_940337035.1 Agriotes lineatus | reverse complement strand
ATGGCTCAAAATGTTGACGTATGGCTCGAAATGTTGGCGGCAAGGCTTGAAATGTTGGCGGCATGGATCGAAATGTTGGCGGCATGGCTCGAAATGTTGGCGGCATGGCTGGAAATGTTGGCGGCATAGCTCGAAATGTTGGCGGCATGGCTCGAAATGTTGGCGGCATGGCTCGAAATGTTGGCGGCATGGCTCGCAATGTTGGCGGCATGGATCGAAATGTTGGCGGCATGACTCGAAATGTTGGCGTCATGGCTCGAAATTTTGGCGGCATGGTTCGGAATTTTGGCGGCATGGTTTCGGAATTTTGGCGGCATGGCACGAAATGTAGCGGCATGGCTCGAAATGTTGGCGGCATGGCTCGAAATGTTGGCGGCATGGCTCTAAATGTTGGAGGCGTGGCTCGAAATGTTGACGGCATGGCTCGAAATGTTGGCGGCATGGTTTGAAATGTTGGCGGCTGGGTTCGAAATGTTGGCGGCATGGGTCGAAATGTTGGCGGCATGGCTCCAAATGTTTGCGGCATGGCTCTAAATGTTGGCGGCGTGGCTCGAAATGTTGGCGGCATGGCTCGAAATTTTGGAGGCATGGCTCGAAATGTTGGCGGCATGGATCGAAATGTTGGCAGCATGGCTCGAAATGTTGGCGGCATGGCTCCAAATGTTTGCGGCATGGCTCGAAGTGTTGTTGGCATGGCTCGAAATGTTGGCGGCATGGCTCGAAATGTTGGCGGCTGGCTCGAAATGTTGGCGGCATGGCACGAAATGATGGCGGCATGGCTCGAAATGTTGGCGGCATGGCACGAAATGATGGCGGCATGGCTCGAAATGTTGGCGGCATGGCTCGAAATGTTGGCGGAGTGGCTCGAAATGTTGGCGGCATGGCTCGAAATGTTGGCGCATGGCTCGAAATGTTGGCGGCATGGATCGAAATGTTGGCGGCATGGCTCGAAATGTTGGCGTCATAGCTCGAAATTTTGGCGGCATGGTTCGGAATTTTGGCGGCATGGATCGAAATGTTGGCAGCATGGCTCGAAATGTTGGCGGCATGGCTCCAAATGTTTGCGGCATGGCTCGAAATGTTGGCGGCATGGCTCGAAATGTTTTGCGGCATGGCTCGAAATGTTGGCGGCATGGCTCGAAATGTTGGCGGCATGGCACGAAATGATGGCGGCATGGCTCGAAATGTTGGCGGCATGGCTCGAAATGTTGGCGGAGTGGCTCGAAATGTTGCGGCATGGCTCGAAATGTTGGCGCATGGCTCGAAATGTTGGCGGCATGGATCGAAATGTTGGCGGCATGGCTCGAAATGTTGGCGTCATAGCTCGAAATTTTGGCGGCATGGTTCGGAATTTTGGCGGCATGGCTCGAAATGTTGGCGGCATGGCTCCAAATGTTGGCGGCGTGGCTCGAAATGTTGGCGGCACGGTTCGAAATGTTGACGATGTGGCTCGAAATGTTGGCGGCATAGCTCGAAATGTTGGTGGCATGGCTCGAAATGCTGGCGGCGTGGCTCGAAATGTTGGCGGCGTAACTCGAAATATTGGCGGCATGGCTCAAAATGTTGACGGCATGGCTCGAAATGTTGGCGGCAAGGCTTGAAATGTTGGCGGCATGGATCGAAATGTTGGCGGCATGGCTCGAAATGTTGGCGGCATAGCTGGAAATGTTGGCGGCATAGCTCAAAATGTTGGCGGCATGGCTCGAAATGTTGGCGGCATGGCTGGAAATGTTGGCGGCATGGCTCGAAATGTTGGCGGCATGGCTCGAAATGTTGGCGGCTTGGCTCGAAATGTTGGCGGCATGGCTCGAAATTTTGGCGGCATGGCTCGAAATATTGGCGGCATGGCTCGAAATGTTGGCGGTATGGCTCGAAATGTTGCCGGCATGGTTCCAAATGTTGGCGGCGAAGCTCGAAAAGTTGGCGGCATGGTTCGAAATGTTGGCGGCATGGCTCGAAATGTTGGCGACATGGCTCGAAATGTTGGCGGCATGGCTCGAAATGTTGGCGGCATGGCTCGAAATGTTGGCGGCATGGCTCGAAATGTTGGCGGCATAGCTCGAAATGTTGGCGGCATTGCTCGAAATGTTGGCGGCATGGCTCGAAATGGCGGCATGGCTCGAAATGGTAGCGGCATGGCTTGAAATATTGGCGGCATGGCTCTAAATGTTGGCGGCATGGCTCGAAATGTTGGCGGCATGGTTCGAAGTGTTGACGGCATGGCTCGAAATGTTGGCGGCATGGCTCGAAATGTTGGCGGCATGGCTCCAAATGTTGGCGGCGTGGCTTGAAATGTTGGCGGCATGGCTCGAAATGCTGGCGGCATGGCTCGAAATGTTGGCGGCATGGCTCTAAATGTTGGCGGCATGGCTCGAAATGTTGGCGGCATGGCTCGAAGTGTTGACGGCATGGATCGAAATGTTGGCGGCATGGCTCGAAATGTTGGCGGCATGGCTCCAAATGTTGGCGGCGTGGCTCGAAATGTTGGCGGCATGGCTCGAAATGCTGGCGGCATGGCTCGAAATGTTGGCGGCGTGGCTCGAAATGTTGGCGGCATGGTTCGAAATGTTGACGATGTGGCTCGAAATGTTGGCGGCATAGCTCGAAATGTTGGTGGCATGGCTCGAAATGCTGGCGGCGTGGCTCGAAATGTTGGCGGCGTAACTCGAAATATTGGCGGCATGGCTCAAAATGTTGACGGCATGGCTCGAAATGTTGGCGGCAAGGCTTGAAATGTTGGCGGCATGGATCGAAATGTTGGCGGCATGGCTCGAAATGTTGGCGGCATGGCTGGAAATGTTGGCGGCATAGCTCAAAATGTTGGCGGCATAGCTCGAAATGTTGGCGGCATGGCTGGAAATGTTGGCGGCATGGCTCGAAATGTTGGCGGCATGGCTCGAAATGTTGGCGGCTTGGCTCGAAATGTTGGCGGCATGGCTCGAAATTTTGGCGGCATGGCTCGAAATATTGGCGGCATGGCTCGAAATGTTGGCGGTATGGCTCGAAATGTTGCCGGCATGGTTCCAAATGTTGGCGGCGAAGCTCGAAAAGTTGGCGGCATGGTTCGAAATGTTGGCGCCATGGCTCGAAATGTTGGCGACATGGCTCGAAATGTTGGCGGCATGGCTCGAAATGTTGGCGGCATGGCTCGAAATGTTGGCGGCATGGCTCGAAATGTTAGCGGCATAGCTCAAAATGTTGGCGGCATTGCTCGAAATGTTGGCGGCATGGCTCGAAATGGCGGCATGGCTCGAAATGGTGGCGGCATGGCTTGAAATGTTGGCGGCATGGCTCTAAATGTTGGCGGCATGGCTCGAAATGTTGGCGGCATGCTTCGAAGTGTTGACGGCATGGCTCGAAATGTTGGCGGCATGGCTCGAAATGTTGGCGGCATGGCTCCAAATGTTGGCGGCGTGGCTCGAAATGTTGGCGGCATGGCTCGAAATGCTGGCGGCATGGCTCGAAATGTTGGCGGCATGGCTCTAAATGTTGGCGGCATGGCTCGAAATGTTGGCGGCATGGCTCGAAGTGTTGACGGCATGGATCGAAATGTTGGCGGCATGGCTCGAAATGTTGGCGGCATGGCTCCAAATGTTGGCGGCGTGGTTCGAAATGTTGGCGGCATGGCTCGAAATGCTGGCGGCATGGCTCGAAATGTTGGCGGCGTGGCTCGAAATGTTGGCGATGTGGCTCGAAATGTTGGCGGCATAGCTCGAAATGTTGGTGGCATGGCTCGAAATGCTGGCGGCGTGGCTCAAAATGTTGGCGGCGTGGCTCGAAATATTGGCGGCATGGCTCGAAATGTTGACGGCATGGCTCGAAATGTTGGCGGCAAGGTTTGAAATGTTGGCGGCATGGATCGAAATGTTGGCGGCATGGCTGGAAATGTTGGCGGCATGGCTCGAAATGTTTCCGGCATGGCTCGAAGTGTTGACGGCATGGCTCGAAATGTTGGCGGCATGGATCGAAATGTTGGCGGCATGGCTCGAAATGTTGGCGTCATGGCTCGAAATTTTGGCGGCTTGGTTCGGAATTTTTGCGGCATGGCTCGAAATGTTGGCGGCATGGCTCCAAATGTTGGCGGCGTGGCTCGAAATGTTGGCGGCAGGGCTCGAAATGCTGGCGGCATGGCTCGAAATGTTGGCGGCGTGGCTCGAAATGTTGGCGGCATGGTTCGAAATGTTGACGATGTCGCTCGAAATGTTGGCGGCATAGCTCGAAATGTTGGTGGCATGGCTCGAAATGCTGGCGGCGTGGCTCGAAATGTTGGCGGCGTAACTCGAAATATTGGCGGCATGGCTCAAAATGTTGACGGCATGGCTCGAAATGTTGGCGGCAAGGCTTGAAATGTTGGCGGCATGGATCGAAATGTTGGCGGCATGGCTCGAAATGTTGGCGGCATGGCTGGAAATGTTGGCGGCATAGCTCGAAATGTTGGCGGCATGGCTCGAAATGTTGGCGGCATGGCTGGAAATGTTGGCGGCATGGCTCGAAATGTTGGCGGCATGGCTCGAAATGTTGGCGGCTTGGCTCGAAATGTTGGCGGCATGGCTCGAAATTTTGGCGGCATGGCTCGAAATATTGGCGGCATGGCTCGAAATGTTGGCGGTATGGCTCGAAATGTTGCCGGCATGGTTCCAAATGTTGGCGGCGAAGCTCGAAAAGTTGGCGGCATGGTTCGAAATGTTGGCGGCATGGCTCGAAATGTTGGCGACATGGCTCGAAATGTTGGCGGCATGGCTCGAAATGTTGGCGGCATGGCTCGAAATGTTGGCGGCATGGCTCGAAATGTTGGCGGCATAGCTCGAAATGTTGGCGGCATTGCTCGAAATGTTGGCGGCATGGCTCGAAATGGCGGCATGACTCGAAATGGTGGCGGCATGGCTTGAAATGTTGGCGGCATGGCTCTAAATGTTGACGGCATGGCTCGAAATGTTGGCGGCATGGCTCGAAGTGTTGACGGCATGGCTCGAAATGTTGGCGGCATGGCTCGAAATGTTGGCGGAGTGGCTCGAAATGTTGGCGGCATGGCTCGAAATGTTGGCGGCATGGCTCGCAATGTTGGCGGCATGGATCGAAATGTTGGCGGCATGACTCGAAATGTTGGCGTCATGGCTCGAAATTTTGGCGGCATGGTTCGGAATTTTGGCGGCATGGTTCGGAATTTTGGCGGCATGGCTCGAAATGTTGGCGGCATGGCTCCAAATGTTGGCGGCGTGGCTCGAAATGTTGGCGGCAGGGCTCGAAATGCTGGCGGCATGGCTCGAAATGTTGGCGGCGTGGCTCGAAATGTTGGCGGCATGGTTCGAAATGTTGACGATGTGGCTCAAAATGTTGGCGGCATAGCTCTAAATGTTGGCGGCATGGCTCGAAATGTTGGCGGCTTGGCTCGAAATGTTGGCGGCATGGCTCGAAATTTTGGCGGCATGGCTCGAAATGTTGGCGGCATGGCTCGAAATGTTGGCGGTATGGCTCGAAATGTTGGCGGCATGGTTCCAAATGTTGGCGGCGAGGCTCGAAAGGTTGGCGGCATGGCTCGAAATGTTGGCGGCATGGCTCGAAATGTTGGCGGCTTGGCTCGAAATGTTGGCGGCATGGCTCGAAATTTTGGCGGCATGGCTCCAAATGTTGGCGGCGAGGCTCGAAAGGTTGGCGGCATGGTTCGAAATGTTGGCGACATGGCTCGAAATGTTGGCGGCATTGCTCGAAATGTTGGCGGCATGGCTCGAAATGTTGGCGACATGGCTCGAAATGTTGGCGGCATGGCTCCAAATGTTGGCGGCGTGGCTCGAAATGTTGGCGGCAGGGCTCGAAATGCTGGCGGCATGGCTCGAAATGTTGGCGGCGTGGCTCGAAATGTTGGCGGCATGGTTCGAAATGTTGACGATGTGGCTCGAAAGGTTGGCGGCATGGTTCGAAATGTTGGCGACATGGCTCGAAATGTTGGCGGCATGGCTCGAAATGTTGGCGGCATGACTCGCAATGTTGGCGACATGGCTCGAAATGTTGGCGGCATGGCTCCAAATGTTGGCGGCGTGGCTCGAAATGTTGGCGGCAGGGCTCGAAATGCTGGCGGCATGGCTCGAAATGTTGGCGGCGTGGCTCGAAATGTTGGCGGTATGGCTCGAAATGTTGCCGGCATGGTTCCAAATGTTGGCGGCGAAGCTCGAAAAGTTGGCGGCATGGTTCGAAATGTTGGCGGCATGGCTCGAAATGTTGGCGGCATGGCTCCAAATGTTGGCGGCGAGGCTCGAAAGGTTGGCGGCATGGTTCGAAATGTTGGCGACATGGCTCGAAATGTTGGCGGCATGGCTCGAAATGTTGGCGGCATGGCTCGAAATGTTGGCGACATGGCTCGAAATGTTGGCGGCATGGCTCCAAATGTTGGCGGCGTGGCTCGAAATGTTGGCGGCAGGGCTCGAAATGCTGGCGGCATGGCTCGAAATGTTGGCGGCGTGGCTCGAAATGTTGGCGGTATGGCTCGAAATGTTGCCGGCATGGTTCCAAATGTTGGCGGCGAAGCTCGAAAAGTTGGCGGCATGGTTCGAAATGTTGGCGGCATGGCTCGAAATGTTGGCGACATGGCTCGAAATGTTGGCGGCATGGCTCGAAATGTTGGCGGCATGGCTCGAAATGTTGGCGGCATGGCTCGAAATGTTGGCGGCATAGCTCGAAATGTTGGCGGCATTGCTCGAAATGTTGGCGGCATGGCTCGAAATGGCGGCATGGCTCGAAATGGTGGCGACATGCCTTGAAATGTTGGCGGCATGGCTCTAAATGTTGACGGCATGGCTCGAAATGTTGGCGGCATGGCTCGAAGTGTTGACGGCATGGCTCGAAATGTTGGCGGCATGGCTCGAAATGTTGGCGGAGTGGCTCGAAATGTTGGCGGCATGGCTCGAAATGTTGGCGGCATGGCTCGCAATGTTGGCGGCATGGATCGAAATGTTGGCGGCATGACTCGAAATGTTGGCGTCATGGCTCGAAATTTTGGCGGCATGGTTCGGAATTTTGGCGGCATGGTTCGGAATTTTGGCGGCATGGCTCGAAATGTTGGCGGCATGGCTCCAAATGTTGGCGGCGTGGGCTCGAAATGTTGGCGGCAGGGCTCGAAATGCTGGCGGCATGGCTCGAAATGTTTGGCGGCATGGCTCGAAATGTTGGCGGAGTGGCTCGAAATGTTGGTGGCATGGCTCGAAATGTTGGCGGCATGGCTCGCAATGTTGGCGGCATGGATCGAAATGTTGGCGGTATGACTCGAAATGTTGGCGTCATGGCTCGAAATTTTGGCGGCATGGTTCGGAATTTTGGCGGCTTGGTTCGGAATTTTTGCGGCATGGCTCGAAATGTTGGCGGCATGGCTCCAAATGTTGGCGGCGTGGCTCGAAATGTTGGCGGCAGGGCTCGAAATGCTGGCGGCATATCTCGAAATGTTGGCGGCGTGGCTCGAAATGTTGGCGGCATGGTTCGAAATGTTGACGATGTGGCTCGAAATGTTGGCGGCATAGCTCGAAATGTTGGTGGCATGGCTCGAAATGCTGGCGGCGTGGCTCGAAATGTTGGCGGCGTAACTCGAAATATTGGCGGCATGGCTCAAAATGTTGACGGTATGGCTCGAAATGTTGGCGGCAAGGCTTGAAATGTTGGCGGCATGGATCGAAATGTTGGCGGCATGGCTCGAAATGGTGGCGGCATGGCTTGAAATGTTGGCGGCATGGCTCTAAATGGCGGCATGGCTCGAAATGGTGGCGGCATGGCTTGAAATGTTGGCGGCATGGCTCTAAATGTTGACGGCATGGGCTCGAAATGTTGGCGGCATGGCTCGAAGTGTTGACGGCATGGCTCGAAATGTTGGCGGCATGGCTCGAAATGTTGGCGGAGTGGCTCGAAATGTTGGCGGCATGGCTCGAAATGTTGGCGGCATGGCTCGCAATGTTGGCGGCATGGATCGAAATGTTGGCGGCATGGCTCGAAATGTTGGCGGAGTGGCTCGAAATGTTGGCGGCATGGCTCGAAATGTTGGCGGCATGGCTCGAAATGTTGGCGGCATGGCTCGAAATGTTGGCGGAGTGGCTCGAAATGTTGGCGGCATGGCTCGAAATGTTGGCGGCATGGCTCGAAATGTTGGCGGAGTGGCTCGAAATGTTGGCGGCATGGCTCGAAATGTTGGCGGCATGGCTCGAAATGTTGGCGGCATGGCTCGAAATGTTGGCGGAGTGGCTCGAAATGTTGGCGGCATGGCTCGAAATGTTGGCGGCATGGCTCGCAATGTTGGCGGCATGGATCGAAATGTTGGCGGCATGACTCGAAATGTTGGCGTCATGGCTCGAAATTTTGGCGGCATGGTTCGGAATTTTGGCGGCATGGTTCGGAATTTTGGCGGCATGGCTCGAAATGTTGGCGGCATGGCTCCAAATGTTGGCGGCGTGGCTCGAAATGTTGGCGGCAGGGCTCGAAATGCTGGCGGCATGGCTCGAAATGTTGGCGGCGTGGCTCGAAATGTTGGCGGCATGGTTCGAAATGTTGACGATGTGGCTCAAAATGTTGGCGGCATAGCTCTAAATGTTGGCGGCATGGCTCGAAATGTTGGCGGCTTGGCTCGAAATGTTGGCGGCATGGCTCGAAATTTTGGCGGCATGGCTCGAAATGTTGGCGGCATGGCTCGAAATGTTGGCGGTATGGCTCGAAATGTTGGCGGCATGGTTCCAAATGTTGGCGGCGAGGCTCGAAAGGTTGGCGGCATGGCTCGAAATGTTGGCGGCATGGCTCGAAATGTTGGCGGCTTGGCTCGAAATGTTGGCGGCATGGCTCGAAATTTTGGCGGCATGGCTCCAAATGTTGGCGGCGAGGCTCGAAAGGTTGGCGGCATGGTTCGAAATGTTGGCGACATGGCTCGAAATGTTGGCGGCATGGCTCGAAATGTTGGCGGCATGGCTCGAAATGTTGGCGACATGGCTCGAAATGTTGGCGGCATGGCTCGAAATGTTGGCGGCATGGCTCGAAATGTTGGCGGCATGGCTCGAAATGTTGGCGGCATAGCTCGAAATGTTGGCGGCATGGCTCGAAATGTTGGCGGCATGGCTCGAAATGGCATAATGGCTCGAAATGGTGGCGGCATGGCTTGAAATGCTGGCGGCATGGCTCTAAATGTTGACGGCATGGCTCGAAATGTTGGCGGCATGGCTCGAAGTGTTGACGGCATGGCTCGAAATGTTGGCGGCATGGCTCGACATGTTGGCGGCATGGATCGAAATGTTGGCGGCATGGCTCGAAATGTTGGCGGCATGGCTCCAAATGTTGGCGGCGTGGCTCGAAATGTTGGCGGCATGGCTCGAAATGCTGGCGGCATGGCTCGAAATGTTGGCGGCATGGCTCGAAATGTTGCCGGCATGGCTCGAAATGTTGGCGGCATGGCTCGAAATGTTGGCGGCATGGCTCGAAATGTTGGCGGCATGGCTCGAAATGTTGCCGGCATGTTTCGAAGTGTTGACGGCATGGCTCGAAATGTTGGCGGCATGGCTCGAAATGTTGGCGGCATGGCTCGAAATGTTGGCGGCATGGATCGAAATGTTGGCGGCATGGCTCGAAATGTTGGCGTCATGGCTCGAAATTTTGGCGGCATGGTTCGGAATTTTGGCGGCATGGCTCGAAATGTTGGCGGCATGGCTCCAAATGTTGGAGGCGTGGCTCGAAATGTTGGCGGCAGGGCTCGAAATGCTGGCGGCATGGCTCGAAATGTTGGCGGCGTGGCTCGAAATGTTGGCGGCATGGTTCGAAATGTTGACGATGTGGCTCGAAATGTTGGCGGCATAGCTCGAAATGTTGGTGGCATGGCTCGAAATGCTGGCGGCGTGGCTCGAAATTATGGCGGCGTAACTCGAAATATTGGCGGCATGGCTCAAAATGTTGACGGCATGACTCGAAATGTTGGCGGCAAGGCTTGAAATGTTGGCGGCATGGATCGAAATGTTGGCGGCATGGCTCGAAATGTTGGCGGCATGGCTGGAAATGTTGGCGGCAGAGCTCGAAATGTTGGCGGCATGGCTCGAAATGGTGGCGGCATGGCTGGAAATGTTGGCGGCATGGCTCGAAATGTTGGCGGCATGGCTCGAAATGTTGGCGGCTTGGCTCGAAATGTTGGCGGCATGGCTCGAAATGTTGGCGGCATGGCTCGAAATGTTGGCGGCATGGATCGAAATGTTGGCGGCATGGCTCGAAATGTTGGCGGCATGGCTCCAAATGTTGGCGGCGTGGCTCGAAATGTTGGCGGCAGGGCTCGAAATGCTGGCGGCATGGCTCGAAATGTTGGCGGCGTGGCTCGAAATGTTGGCGGCATGGTTCGAAATGTTGACGATGTGGCTCGAAATGTTGGCGGCATATCTCGAAATGTTGGTGGCATGGCTCGAAATGCTGGCGGCGTGGCTCGAAATGTTGGCGGCGTAACTCGAAATATTGGCGGCATGGCTCAAAATGTTGACGGCATGGCTCGAAATGTTGGCGGCAAGGCTTGAATTGTTGGCGGCATGGATCGAAATGTTGGCGGCATGGCTCGAAATGTTGGCGGCATGGCTGGAAATGTTGGCGGCAGAGCTCGAAATGTTGGCGGCATGGCTCGAAATGGTGGCGGCATGGCTGGAAATGTTGGCGGCATGGCTCGAAATGTTGGCGGCATGGCTCGAAATGTTGGCGGCTTGGCTCGAAATGTTGGCGGCATGGCTCGAAATTTTGGCGGCATGGCTCGAAATATTGGCGGCATGGCTCGAAATGTTGGCGGTATGGCTCGAAATGTTGCCGGCATGGTTCCAAATGTTGGCGGCAAAGCTCGAAAAGTTGGCGGCATGGTTCGAAATGTTGGCGGCATGGCTCGAAATGTTGGCGACATGGCTCGAAATGTTGGCGGCATGGCTCGAAATGTTGGCGGCATGGCTCGAAATGTTGGCGGCATGGCTCGAAATGTTGGCGGCATAGCTCGAAATGTTGGCGGCATTGCTCGAAATGTTGGCGGCATGGCTCGAAATGGCGGCATGGCTCGAAATGGTGGCGGCATGGCTCGAAATGTTGGCGGCATGGCTCGAAGTGTTGACGGCATGGCTCGAAATGTTGGCGGCATGGCTCCAGATGTTGGCGGCGTGGCTCGAAATGTTGGCGGCATGGCTCGAAATGCTGGCGGCATGGCTCGAAATGTTGGCGGCATGGCTCTAAATGTTGGCGGCATGGCTCGAAATGTTGGCGGCATGGATCGAAGTGTTGACGGCATGGATCGAAATGTTGGCGGCATGGCTCCAAATGTTGGCGGCGTGGCTCGAAATGTTGGCGGCATGGCTCGAAATGCTGGCGGCATGGCTCGAAATGTTGGCGGCGTGGCTCGAAATTTGGCGATGTGGCTCGAAATGTTGGCGGCATAGCTCGAAATGTTGGTGGCATGGCTCTAAATGCTGGCGGCGTGGCTCAAAATGTTGGCGGCGTGGCTCGAAATATTGGCGGCATGGCTCGAAATGTTGACGGCATTGCTCGAAATGTTGGCGGCAAGGCTTGAAATGTTGGCGGCATGGATCGAAATGTTGGCGGCATGGCTGGAAATGTTGGCGACATGGCTCGAAATGTTTCCGGCATGGCTCGAAGTGTTGACGGCATGGCTCGAAATGTTGGCGGCATGGCTCGAAATGTTGGCGGCATGGCTCCAAATGTTTCCGGCATGGCTCGAAGTGTTGACGGCATGGATCGAAATGTTGGCGGCATGGCTCGAAATGTTGGCGGCATGGCTCCAAATGTTGGCGGCGTGGCTCGAAATGTTGGCGGCATGGCTCGAAATGCTGGCGGCATGGCTCGAAATGTTGGCGGCATGGCTCCAAATGTTGGCGGCGTGGCTCGAAATGTTGGCGGCATGGCTCGAAATGCTGGCAGCATGGCTCGAAATGTTGGCGGCATGGCTTGAAATGTTGGCGGCACGGCTCGAAATGTTGGCGGCACGGCTCGAAATGTTGGCGGCAGGGCTCGAAATGGTGGCGGCATGGCTCGAAATGTTGGCGGCATGGTTCGAAATGTTGGCGACATGGCTCGAAATGTTGGCGGCATGGCTCGAAATGTTTGCGGCATGGCTCGAAATGTTGGCATGGCTCGAAATGTTGGCAGCATGGTTCGAAATGTTGGCGGCATGGCTCAAAATGTTGGCATGGCTCGAAATGTTGGCGGCATGGCACGAAATGTAGGCGGCATGGCTCGAAATGTTGGCGGCATGGCTCGAAATGTTGGCGGCATGGCTCGAAATGTTGGAGGCGTAGCTCGAAATGTTGGCGGCATGGCTCGAAATGTTGGCGGCATGGTTTGAAATGTTGGCGGCTGGGTTCGAAATGTTGGCGGCATGGGTCGAAATGTTGGCGGCATGGCTCCAAATGTTTGCGGCATGGCTCTAAATGTTGGCGGCGTGGCTCGAAATGTTGGCGGCATGGCTCGAAATTTTGGCGGCATGGCTCGAAATGTTGGCGGCATGGATCGAAATGTTGGCAGCATGGCTCGAAATGTTGGCGGCATGGCTCCAAATGTTTGCGGCATGGCTCGAAGTGTTGTTGGCATGGCTCGAAATGTTGGCGGCATGGCTCGAAATGTTGGCGGAGTGGCTCGAAATGTTGGCGGCATGGCTCGAAATGTTTGCGGCATGGCTCGAAATGTTGGCGGCATGGCTCGAAATGTTGGCGGCATGGCACGAAATGATGGCGGCATGGCTCGAAATGTTGGCGGCATGGCTCGAAATGTTGGCGGAGTGGCTCGAAATGTTGGCGGCATATCTCGAAATGTTGGCGGCATGGCTCGAAATGTTGGCGGCATGGATCGAAATGTTGGCGGCATGGCTCGAAATGTTGGCGTCATAGCTCGAAATTTTGGCGGAATGGTTCGGAATTTTGGCGGCATGGCTCGAAATGTTGGCGGCATGGCTCCAAATGTTGGCGGCGTGGCTCGAAATGTTGGCGGCAGGGCTCGAAATGCTGGCGGCATGGCTCGAAATGTTGGCGGCGTGGCTCGAAATGTTGGCGGCATGGTTCGAAATGTTGACGATGTGGCTCGAAATGTTGGCGGCATAGCTCGAAATGTTGGTGGCATGGCTCGAAATGCTGGCGGCGTGGCTCGAAATGATGGCGGCGTAACTCGAAATATTGGCGGCATGGCTCAAAATGTTGACGGCATGGCTCGAAATGTTGGCGGCAAGGCTTGAAATGTTGGCGGCATGGATCGAAATGTTGGCGGTATGGCTCGAAATGTTGGCGGCATGGCTGGAAATGTGTGCGGCATAGCTCAAAATGTTGGCGGCATGGCTCGAAATGTTGGCGGCATGGCTGGAAATGTTGGCGGCATGGCTCGAAATGTTGGCGGCATGGCTCGAAATGTTGGCGGCTTGGCTCGAAATGTTGGCGGCATGGCTCGAAATTTTGGCGGCATGGCTCGAAATATTGGCGGCATGGCTCGAAATGTTGGCGGTATGGCTCGAAATGTTGCCGGCATGGTTCCAAATGTTGGCGGCGAAGCTCGAAAAGTTGGCGGCATGGTTCGAAATGTTGGCGGCATGGCTCGAAATGTTGGCGACATGGCTCGAAATGTTGGCGGCATGGCTCGAAATGTTGGCGGCATGGCTCGAAATGTTGGCGGCATGGCTCGAAATGTTGGCGGCATAGCTCGAAATGTTGGCGGCATTGCTCGAAATGTTGGCGGCATGGCTCGAAATGGCGGCATGGCTCGAAATGGTGGCGGCATGGCTTGAAATGTTGGCGGCATGGCTCTAAATGTTGGCGGCATGGCTCGAAATGTTGGCGGCATGGCTCGAAGTGTTGACGGCATGGCTCGAAATGTTGGCGGCATGGCTCGAAATGTTGGCGGCATGGCTCCAAATGTTGGCGGCGTGGCTCGAAATGTTGGCGGCATGGCTCGAAATGCTGGCGGCATGGCTCGAAATGTTGGCGGCATGGTTCTAAATGTTGGCGGCATGGCTCGAAATGTTGGCGGCATGGCTCGAAGTGTTGACGGCATGGATCGAAATGTTGGCGGCATGGCTCGAAATGTTGGCGGCATGGCTCGAAATGCTGGCAGCATGGCTCGAAATGTTGGCGGCATGGCTTGAAATGTTGGCGGCACGGCTCGAAATGTTGGCGGCACGGCTCGAAATGTTGGCGGCAGGGCTCGAAATGGTGGCGGCATGGCTCGAAATGTTGGCGGCATGGTTCGAAATGTTGGCGACATGGCTCGAAATGTTGGCGGCATGGCTCGAAATGTTTGCGGCATGGCTCGAAATGTTGGCATGGCTCGAAATGTTGGCAGCATGGTTCGAAATGTTGGCGGCATGGCTCAAAATGTTGGCATGGCTCGAAATGTTGGCGGCATGGCACGAAATGTAGGCGGCATGGCTCGAAATGTTGGCGGCATGGCTCGAAATGTTGGCGGCATGGCTCTAAATGTTGGAGGCGTGGCTCGAAATGTTGGCGGCATGGCTCGAAATGTTGGCGGCATGGTTTGAAATGTTGGCGGCTGGGTTCGAAATGTTGGCGGCATGGGTCGAAATGTTGGCGGCATGGCTCCAAATGTTTGCGGCATGGCTCTAAATGTTGGCGACGTGGCTCGAAATGTTGGCGGCATGGCTCGAAATTTTGGCGGCATGGCTCGAAATGTTGGCGGCATGGATCGAAATGTTGGCAGCATGGCTCGAAATGTTGGCGGCATGGCTCCATATGTTTGCGGCATGGCTCGAAGTGTTGTTGGCATGGCTCGAAATGTTGGCGGCATGGCTCGAAATGTTGGCGGAGTGGCTCGAAATGTTGGCGGCATGGCTCGAAATGTTTGCGGCATGGCTCGAAATGTTGGCGGCATGGCTCGAAATGTTGGCGGCATGGCACGAAATGATGGCGGCATGGCTCGAAATGTTGGCGGCATGGCTCGAAATGTTGGCGGAGTGGCTCGAAATGTTGGCGGCATATCTCGAAATGTTGGCGGCATGGCTCGAAATGTTGGCGGCATGGATCGAAATGTTGGCGGCATGGCTCGAAATGTTGGCGTCATAGCTCGAAATTTTGGCGGAATGGTTCGGAATTTTGGCGGCATGGCTCGAAATGTTGGCGGCATGGCTCCAAATGTTGGCGGCGTGGCTCGAAATGTTGGCGGCAGGGCTCGAAATGCTGGCGGCATGGCTCGAAATGTTGGCGGCGTGGCTCGAAATGTTGGCGGCATGGTTCGAAATGTTGACGATGTGGCTCGAAATGTTGGCGGCATAGCTCGAAATGTTGGTGGCATGGCTCGAAATGCTGGCGGCGTGGCTCGAAATGATGGCGGCGTAACTCGAAATATTGGCGGCATGGCTCAAAATGTTGACGGCATGGCTCGAAATGTTGGCGGCAAGGCTTGAAATGTTGGCGGCATGGATCGAAATGTTGGCGGTATGGCTCGAAATGTTGGCGGCATGGCTGGAAATGTGTGCGGCATAGCTCAAAATGTTGGCGGCATGGCTCGAAATGTTGGCGGCATGGCTGGAAATGTTGGCGGCATGGCTCGAAATGTTGGCGGCATGGCTCGAAATGTTGGCGGCTTGGCTCGAAATGTTGGCGGCATGGCTCGAAATTTTGGCGGCATGGCTCGAAATATTGGCGGCATGGCTCGAAATGTTGGCGGTATGGCTCGAAATGTTGCCGGCATGGTTCCAAATGTTGGCGGCGAAGCTCGAAAAGTTGGCGGCATGGTTCGAAATGTTGGCGGCATGGCTCGAAATGTTGGCGACATGGCTCGAAATGTTGGCGGCATGGCTCGAAATGTTGGCGGCATGGCTCGAAATGTTGGCGGCATGGCTCGAAATGTTGGCGGCATAGCTCGAAATGTTGGCGGCATTGCTCGAAATGTTGGCGGCATGGCTCGAAATGGCGGCATGGCTCGAAATGGTGGCGGCATGGCTTGAAATGTTGGCGGCATGGCTCTAAATGTTGGCGGCATGGCTCGAAATGTTGGCGGCATGGCTCGAAGTGTTGACGGCATGGCTCGAAATGTTGGCGGCATGGCTCGAAATGTTGGCGGCATGGCTCCAAATGTTGGCGGCGTGGCTCGAAATGTTGGCGGCATGGCTCGAAATGCTGGCGGCATGGCTCGAAATGTTGGCGGCATGGTTCTAAATGTTGGCGGCATGGCTCGAAATGTTGGCGGCATGGCTCGAAGTGTTGACGGCATGGATCGAAATGTTGGCGGCATGGCTCGAAATGTTGGCGGCATGGCTCGAAATGCTGGCAGCATGGCTCGAAATGTTGGCGGCATGGCTTGAAATGTTGGCGGCACGGCTCGAAATGTTGGCGGCACGGCTCGAAATGTTGGCGGCAGGGCTCGAAATGGTGGCGGCATGGCTCGAAATGTTGGCGGCATGGTTCGAAATGTTGGCGACATGGCTCGAAATGTTGGCGGCATGGCTCGAAATGTTTGCGGCATGGCTCGAAATGTTGGCATGGCTCGAAATGTTGGCAGCATGGTTCGAAATGTTGGCGGCATGGCTCAAAATGTTGGCATGGCTCGAAATGTTGGCGGCATGGCACGAAATGTAGGCGGCATGGCTCGAAATGTTGGCGGCATGGCTCGAAATGTTGGCGGCATGGCTCTAAATGTTGGAGGCGTGGCTCGAAATGTTGGCGGCATGGCTCGAAATGTTGGCGGCATGGTTTGAAATGTTGGCGGCTGGGTTCGAAATGTTGGCGGCATGGGTCGAAATGTTGGCGGCATGGCTCCAAATGTTTGCGGCATGGCTCTAAATGTTGGCGACGTGGCTCGAAATGTTGGCGGCATGGCTCGAAATTTTGGCGGCATGGCTCGAAATGTTGGCGGCATGGATCGAAATGTTGGCAGCATGGCTCGAAATGTTGGCGGCATGGCTCCATATGTTTGCGGCATGGCTCGAAGTGTTGTTGGCATGGCTCGAAATGTTGGCGGCATGGCTCGAAATGTTGGCGGAGTGGCTCGAAATGTTGGCGGCATGGCTCGAAATGTTTGCGGCATGGCTCGAAATGTTGGCGGCATGGCTCGAAATGTTGGCGGCATGGCACGAAATGATGGCGGCATGGCTCGAAATGTTGGCGGCATGGCTCGAAATGTTGGCGGAGTGGCTCGAAATGTTGGCGGCATGGCTCGAAATGTTGGCGGCATGGCTCGAAATGTTGGCGGCATGGATCGAAATGTTGGCGGCATGGCTCGAAATGTTGGCGTCATAGCTCGAAATTTTGGCGGAATGGTTCGGAATTTTGGCGGCATGGCTCGAAATGTTGGCGGCATGGCTCCAAATGTTGGCGGCGTGGCTCGAAATGTTGGCGGCAGGGCTCGAAATGCTGGCGGCATGGCTCGAAATGTTGGCGGCGTGGCTCGAAATGTTGGCGGCATGGTTCGAAATGTTGACGATGTGGCTCGAAATGTTGGCGGCATAGCTCGAAATGTTGGTGGCATGGCTCGAAATGCTGGCGGCGTGGCTCGAAATGTTGGCGGCGTAACTCGAAATATTGGCGGCATGGCTCAAAATGTTGACGGCATGGCTCGAAATGTTGGCGGCAAGGCTTGAAATGTTGGCGGCATGGATCGAAATGTTGGCGGTATGGCTCGAAATGTTGGCGGCATGGCTGGAAATGTGTGCGGCATAGCTCAAAATGTTGGCGGCATGGCTCGAAATGTTGGCAGCATGGCTGGAAATGTTGGCGGCATGGCTCGAAATGTTGGCGGCATGGCTCGAAATGTTGGCGGCTTGGCTCGAAATGTTGGCGGCATGGCTCGAAATTTTGGCGGCATGGCTCGAAATATTGGCGGCATGGCTCGAAATGTTGGCGGTATGGCTCGAAATGTTGCCGGCATGGTTCCAAATGTTGGCGGCGAAGCTCGAAAAGTTGGCGGCATGGTTCGAAATGTTGGCGGCATGGCTCGAAATGTTGGCGACATGGCCCGAAATGTTGGCGGCATGGCTCGAAATGTTGGCGGCATGGCTCGAAATGTTGGCGGCATGGCTCGAAATGTTGGCGGCATAGCTCGAAATGTTGGCGGCATTGCTCGAAATGTTGGCGGCATGGCTCGAAATGGCGGCATGGCTCGAAATGGTGGCGGCATGGCTTGAAATGTTGGCGGCATGGCTCTAAATGTTGGCGGCATGGCTCGAAATGTTGGCGGCATGGCTCGAAGTGTTGACGGCATGGCTCGAAATGTTGGCGGCATGGCTCGAAATGTTGGCGGCATGGCTCCAAATGTTGGCGGCGTGGCTCGAAATGTTGGCGGCATGGCTCGAAATGCTGGCGGCATGGCTCGAAATGTTGGCGGCATGGTTCTAAATGTAGGCGGCATGGCTCGAAATGTTGGCGGCATGGCTCGAAGTGTTGACGGCATGGATCGAAATGTTGGCGGCATGGCTCGAAATGTTGGCGGCATGGCTCCAAATGTTGGCGGCGTGGCTCGAAATGTTGGCGGCATGGCTCGAAATGCTGGCGGCATGGCTCGAAATGTTGGCGGCTTGGCTCGAAATGTTGGCGATGTGGCTCGAAATGTTGGCGGCATAGCTCGAAATGTTGGTGGCATGGCTCGAAATGCTGGCGGCGTGGCTCAAAATGTTGGCGGCGTGGCTCGAAATATTGGCGGCATGGCTCGAAATGTTGACGGCATGGCTCGAAATGTTGGCGGCAAGGTTTGAAATGTTGGCGGCATGGATCGAAATGTTGGCGGCATGGCTGGAAATGTTGGCGGCATGGCTCGAATTGTTTCCGGCATGGCTCGAAGTGTTGACGGCATGGCTCGAAATGTTGGCGGCATGGATCGAAATGTTGGCGGCATGGCTCGAAATGTTGGCGTCATGGCTCGAAATTTTGGCGGCATGGTTCGGAATTTTGGCGGCATGGCTCGAAATGTTGGCGGCAGGGCTCGAAATGCTGGCGGCATGGCTCGAAATGTTGGCGGCGTGGCTCGAAATGTTGGCGGCATGGTTCGAAATGTTGACGATGTGGCTCGAAATGTTGGCGGCATAGCTCGAAATGTTGGTGGCATGGCTCGAAATGCTGGCGGCGTGGCTCGAAATGTTGGCGGCGTAACTCGAAATATTGGCGGCATGGCTCAAAATGTTGACGGCATGGCTCGAAATGTTGGCGGCAAGGCTTGAAATGTTGGCGGCATGGATCGAAATGTTGGCGGCATGGCTGGAAATGTTGGCGGCATAGCTCGAAATGTTGGCGGCATGGCTCGAAATGTTGGCGGCATGGCTGGAAATGTTGGCGGCATGGCTCGAAATGTTGGCGGCATGGCTCGAAATGTTGGCGGCTTGGCTCGAAATGTTGGCGGCATGGCTCGAAATTTTCGCGGCATGGCTCGAAATATTGGCGGCATGGCTCGAAATGTTGGCGGTATGGCTCGAAATGTTGCCGGCATGGTTCCAAATGTTGGCGGCGAAGCTCGAAAGGTTGGTGGCATGGTTCGAAATGTTGGCGGCATGGCTCGAAATGTTGGCCACATGGCTCGAAATGTTGGCGGCATGGCTCGAAATGGCGGCATGGCTCGAAATGTTGGCGGCATGGCTCGAAATGTTGGCGGCATAGCTCGAAATGTTGGCGGCATTGCTCGAAATGTTGGCGGCATGGCTCGAAATGGCGGCATGGCTCGAAATGGTGGCGGCATGGCTTGAAATGTTGGCGGCATGGCTCTAAATGTTGGCGGCATGGCTCGAAATGTTGGCGGCATGGCTCGAAGTGTTGACGGCATGGCTCGAAATGTTGGCGGCATGGCTCGAAATGTTGGCGGAGTGGCTCGAAATGTTGGCTGCATGGCTCGAAATGTTGGCGGCATGGCTCCAAATGTTGGCGGCGTGGCTCGAAATGTTGGCGGCAGGGCTCGAAATGCTGGCGGCATGGCTCGAAATGTTGGCGGCGTGGCTCGAAATGTTGGCGGCATGGTTCGAAATGTTGACGATGTGGCTCGAAATGTTGGCGGCATAGCTCGAAATGTTGGCGGCATGGCTCGAAATGTTGGCGGCTTGGTTCGAAATGTTGGCGGCATGGCTCGAAATTTTGGCGGCATGGCTCGAAATGTTGGCGGCATGGCTCGAAATGTTGGCGGTATGGCTCGAAATGTTGGCGGCATGGTTCCAAATGTTGGCGGCGAGGCTCGAAAGGTTGGCGGCATGGCTCGAAATGTTGGCGGCATGGCTCGAAATGTTGGCGGCTTGGCTCGAAATGTTGGCGGCATGGCTCGAAATTTTGGCGGCATGGCTCCAAATGTTGGCGGCGAGGCTCGAAAGGTTGGCGGCATGGTTCGAAATGTTGGCGACATGGCTCGAAATGTTGGCGGCATGGCTCGAAATGTTGGCGGCATGGCTCGAAATGTTTGCGACATGGCTCGAAATGTTGGCGGCATGGCTCGAAATGTTGGCGGCATGGCTCGAAATGTTGGCGGCATGGCTCGAAATGTTGGCGGCATAGCTCGAAATGTTGGCGGCATGGCTCGAAATGTTGGCGGCATGGCTCGAAATGGCGGCATGGCTCGAAATGGTGGCGGCATGGCTTGAAATGCTGGCGGCATGGCTCTAAATGTTGACGGCATGGCTCGAAATGTTGGCGGCATGGCTCGAAGTGTTGACGGCATGGCTCGAAATGTTTGCGGCATGGCTCGACATGTTGGCGGCATGGATCGAAATGTTGGCGGCATGGCTCGAAATGTTGGCGGCATGGCTCCAAATGTTGGCGGCGTGGCTCGAAATGTTGGCGGCATGGCTCGAAATGCTGGCGAAATGGCTCGAAATGTTGGCGGCATGGCTCAAAATGTTGCCGGCATGGCTCGAAATGTTGGCGGCATGGCTCGAAATGTTGGCGGCATGGCTCGAAATGTTGGCGGCATGGCTCGAAATGTTGCTGGCATGGCTCGAAGTGTTGACGGCATGGCTCGAAATGTTGGCGGCATGGCTCGAAATGTTGGCGGCATGGCTCGAAATGTTGGCGGCATGGATCGAAATGTTGGCGGCATGACTCGAAATGTTGGTGTCATGGCTCGAAATTTTGGCGGCATGGTTCGGAATTTTGGCGGCATGGCTCGAAATGTTGGCGGCATGGCTCCAAATGTTGGCGGCGTGGCTCGAAATGTTGGCGGCATGGTTCGAAATGTTGACGATGTGGCTCGAAATGTTGGCGGCATAGCTCGAAATGTTGGTGGCATGGCTCGAAATGCTGGCGGCGTGGCTCGAAATGTTGGCGGCGTAACTCGAAATATTGGCGGCATGGCTCAAAATGTTGACGGCATGGCTCGAAATGTTGGCGGCAAGGCTTGAAATGTTGGCGGCATGGATCGAAATGTTGGCGGCATGGCTCGAAATGTTGGCGGCATGGCTGGAAAAGTTGGCGGCAGAGCTCGAAATGTTGGCGGCATGGCTCGAAATGGTGGCGGCATGGCTGGAAATGTTGGCGGCATGGCTCGAAATGTTGGCGGCTTGGCTCGAAATGTTGGCGGCATGGCTCGAAATTTGGCGGCATGGCTCGAAATATTGGCGGCATGGCTCGAAATGTTGGCGGTATGGCTCGAAATGTTGCCGGCATGGTTCCAAATGTTGGCGGCAAAGCTCGAAAAGTTGGCGGCATGGTTCGAAATGTTGGCGGCATGGCTCGAAATGTTGGCGACATGGCTCGAAATGTTGGCGGCATGGCTCGAAATGTTGGCGGCATGGCTCGAAATGTTGGCGGCATGGCTCGAAATGTTGGCGGCATAGCTCGAAATGTTGGCGGCATTGCTCGAAATGTTGGCGGCATGGCTCGAAATGGCGGCATGGCTCGAAATGGTGGCGGCATGGCTCGAAATGTTGGCGGCATGGCTCGAAGTGTTGACGGCATGGCTCGAAATGTTGGCGGCATGGCTCGAAATGTTGGCGGCATGGCTCCAGATGTTGGCGGCGTGGCTCGAAATGTTGGCGGCATGGCTCGAAATGCTGGCGGCATGGCTCGAAATGTTGGCGGCATGGCTCTAAATGTTGGCGGCATGGCTCGAAATGTTGGCAGCATGGATCGAAGTGTTGACGGCATGGATCGAAATGTTGGCGGCATGGCTCGAAACGTTGGCGGCATGGCTCCAAATGTTGGCGGCGTGGCTCGAAATGTTGGCGGCATGGCTCGAAATGTTGGCGGCATGGCTCGAAATGCTGGCGGCATGGCTCGAAATGTTGGCGGCGTGGCTCGAAATGTTGGCGATGTGGCTCGAAATGTTGGCGGCATAGCTCGAAATGTTGGTGGCATGGCTCTAAATGCTGGCGGCGTGGCTCAAAATGTTGGCGGCGTGGCTCGAAATATTGGCGGCAAGGCTCGAAATGTTGACGGCATGGCTCGAAATGTTGGCGGCAAGGCTTGAAATGTTGGCGGCATGGATCGAAATGTTGGCGGCATGGCTGGAAATGTTGGCGACATGGCTCGAAATGTTTCCGGCATGGCTCGAAGTGTTGACGGCATGGCTCGAAATGTTGGCGGCATGGCTCGAAATGTTGGCGGCATGGCTCCAAATGTTTCCGGCATGGCTCGAAGTGTTGACGGCATGGATCGAAATGCTGGCGGCATGGCTCGAAATGTTGGAGGCATGGCTCCAAATGTTGGCGGCGTGGCTCGAAATGTTGGCGGCATGACTCGAAATGCTGGCGGCATGGCTCGAAATGTTGGCGGCATGGCTCCAAATGTTGGCGGCGTGGCTCGAAATGTTGGCGGCATGGCTCGAAATGCTGGCGGCATGGCTCGAAATGTTGGCGGCATGGCTTGAAATGTTGGCGGCACGGCTCGAAATGTTGGCGGCACGGCTCGAAATGTTGGCGGCAGGGCTCGAAATGGTGGCGGCATGGCTCGAAATGTTAGCGGCATGGTTCGAAATGTTGGCGACATGGCTCGAAATGTTGGCGGCATGGCTCGAAATGTTTGCGGCATGGCTCGAAATGTTGGCATGGCTCGAAATGTTGGCGGCATGGTTCGAAATGTTGGCGGCATGGCTCGAAATGTTGGCATGGCTCGAAATGTTGGCGGCATGGCACGAAATGTAGGCGGCATGGCTCGAAATGTTGGCGGCATGGCTCGAAATGTTGGCGGCATGGCTCTAAATGTTGGAGGCGTGACTCGAAATGTTGGCGGCATGGCTCGAAATGTTGGCGGCATGGATTGAAATGTTGGCGGCTGGGTTCGAAATGTTGGCGGCATGGGTCGAAATGTTGGCGGCATGGCTCCAAATGTTTGCGGCATGGCTCTAAATGTTGGCGGCGTGGCTCGAAATGTTGGCGGCATGGCTCGAAATTTTGGCGGCATGGCTCGAAATGTTTGCGGCATGGATCGAAATGTTGGCGGCATGGCTCGAAATGTTGGCGGCATGGCTCAAATGTTTGCGGCATGGCTCGAAGTGTTGTTGGCATGGCTCGAAATGTTGGCGGCATGGCTCGAAATGTTGGCGGAGTGGCTCGAAATGTTGGCAGCATGGCTCGAAATGTTTGCGGCATGGCTCGAAATGTTGACGGCATGGCTCGAAATGTTGGCGGCATGGCACGGAATGATGGCGGCATGGCTCGAAATGTTGGCGGCATGACTCGAAATGTTGGCGGAGTGGCTCGAAATGTTGGCGGCATGGCTCGAAATGTTGGCGGCATGGCTCGAAATGTTGGCGGCATGGATCGAAATGTTGGCGGCATGGCTCGAAATGTTGGCGTCATAGCTCGAAATTTTGGCGGCATGGTTCGGAATTTTGGCGGCATGGCTCGAAATGTTGGCGGCATGGCTCCAAATGTTGGCGGCGTGGCTCGAAATGTTGGCGGCAGGGCTCGAAATGCTGGCGGCATGGCTCGAAATGTTGGCGGCGTGGCTGGAAATGTTGGCGGCATGGTTCGAAATGTTGACGATGTGGCTCGAAATGTTGGCGGCATAGCTCGAAATGTTGGTGGCATGACTCGAAATGCTGGCGGCGTGGCTCGAAATGTTGGCGGCATGGCTGGAAATGTTGGCGGCGTAACTCGAAGTATTCTCGGCATGGCTCAAAATGTTGACGGCATGGCTCGAAATGTTGGCGGCAAGGCTTGAAATGTTGGCGGCATGGATCGAAATGTTGGCGGCATGGCTCGAAATGTTGGCGGCATGGCTGGAAATGTTGGCGGCATAGCTCGAAATGTTGGCGGCATGGCTCGAAATGTTGGCGGCATGGCTGGAAATGTTGGCGACATGGCTCGAAATGTTGGCGGCATGGCTCGAAATGTTGGCGGCTTGGCTCGAAATGTTGGCGGCATGGCTCGAAATTTTGGCGGCATGGCTCGAAATATTGGCGGCATGGCTCGAAATGTTGGCGGTATGGCTCGAAATGTTGCCGGCATGGTTCCAAATGTTGGCGGCGAAGCTCGAAAAGTGGGCGGCATGGTTCGAAATGTTGGCGGCATGGCTCGAAATGTTGGCGACATGGCTCGAAATGTTGGCGGCATGGCTCGAAATGTTGGCGGCATGGCTCGAAATGTTGGCGGCATGGCTCGAAATGTTGGCGGCATAGCTCGAAATGTTGGCGGCATTGCTCGAAATGTTGGCGGCATGGCTCGAAATGGCGGCATGGCTCGAAATGGTGGCGGCATGGCTTGAAATGTTGGCGGCATGGCTCTAAATGTTGGCGGCATGGCTCGAAATGTTGGCGGCATGGCTCGAAGTGTTGACGGCATGGCTCGAAATGTTGGCGGCATGGCTCGAAATGTTGGCGGCATGACTCCAAATGTTGGCGGCGTGGCTCGAAATGTTGGCGGCATGGCTCGAAATGCTGGCGGCATGGCTCGAAATGTTGGCGGCATGGCTCTAAATGTTGGCGGCATGGCTCGAAATGTTGGCGGCATGGCTCGAAGTGTTGACGGCATGGATCGAAATGTTGGCGGCATGGCTCGAAATGTTGGCGGCATGGCTCCAAATGTTGGCGGCGTGGCTCGAAATGTTGGCGGCATGGCTCGGAATGCTGGCGGCATGGCTCGAAATGTTGGCGGCGTGGCTCGAAATGTTGGCGATGTGGCTCGAAATGTTGGCGGCATAGCTCGAAATGTTGGTGGCATGGCTCGAAATGCTGGCGGCGTGGCTCAAAGTGTTGGCGGCGTGGCTCGAAATATTGGCGGCATGGCTCGAAATGTTGACGGCATGGCTCGAAATGTTGGCGGCAAGGTTTGAAATGTTGGCGGCATGGATCGAAATGTTGGCGGCATGGCTGGAAATGTTGGCGGCATGGCTCGAAATGTTTCCGGCATGGCTCGAAGTGTTGACGGCATGGCTCGAAATGTTGGCGGCATGGATCGAAATGTTGGCGGCAAGCTCGAAATGTTGGCGGCATGGCTCCAAATGTTGGCGGCGTGGCTCGAAGTTTTGGCGGCATGGTTCGGAATTTTGGCGGCATGGCTCGAAATGTTGGCGGCATGGCTCCAAATGTTGGCGGCGTGGCTCGAAATGTTGGCGGCAGGGCTCGAAATGCTGGCGGCATGGCTCGAAATGTTGGCGGCGTGGCTCGAAATGTTGGCGGCATGGTTCGAAATGTTGACGATGTGGCTCAAAATGTTGGCGGCATAGCTCGAAATGTTGGTGGCATGGCTCGAAATGCTGGCGGCGTGGCTCGAAATATTGGCGGCGTAACTCGAAATATTGGCGGCATGGCTCAAAATGTTGACGGCATGGCTCGAAATGTTGGCGGCAAGGCTTGAAATGTTGGCGGCATGGATCGAAATGTTGGCGGCATGGCTCGAAATGTTGGCGGCATGGCTGGAAATGTTGGCGGCATAGCTCGAAATGTTGGCGGCATGACTCGAAATTTTGGCGGCATGGTTCGGAATTTAGGCGGCATGGCTCGAAATGTTGGCGGCATGGCTCCAAATGTTGGCGGCGTGGCTCGAAATGTTGGCGGCATGGTTCGAAATGTTGACGATGTGGCTCGAAATGTTGGCGGCATAGCTCGAAATGTTGGTGGCATGGCTCGAAATGCTGGCGGCGTGGCTCGAAATGTTGGCGGCGTAACTCGAAATATTGGCGGCATGGCTCAAAATGTTGACGGCATGGCTCGAAATGTTGGCGGCAAGGCTTGAAATGTTGGCGGCATGGATCGAAATGTTGGCGGCATGGCTCGAAATGTTGGCGGCATGGCTGGAAATGTTGGCGGCAGAGCTCGAAATGTTGGCGGCATGGCTCGAAATGGTGGCGGCATGGCTGGAAATGTTGGCGGCATGGCTCGAAATGTTGGCGGCTTGGCTCGAAATGTTGGCGGCATGGCTCGAAATTTGGCGGCATGGCTCGAAATATTGGCGGCATGGCTCGAAATGTTGGCGGTATGGCTCGAAATGTTGCCGGCATGGTTCCAAATGTTGGCGGCAAAGCTCGAAAAGTTGGCGGCATGGTTCGAAATGTTGGCGGCATGGCTCGAAATGTTGGCGACATGGCTCGAAATGTTGGCGGCATGGCTCGAAATGTTGGCGGCATGGCTCGAAATGTTGGCGGCATGGCTCGAAATGTTGGCGGCATAGCTCGAAATGTTGGCGGCATTGCTCGAAATGTTGGCGGCATGGCTCGAAATGGCGGCATGGCTCGAAATGGTGGCGGCATGGCTCGAAATGTTGGCGGCATGGCTCGAAGTGTTGACGGCATGGCTCGAAATGTTGGCGGCATGGCTCGAAATGTTGGCGGCATGGCTCCAGATGTTGGCGGCGTGGCTCGAAATGTTGGCGGCATGGCTCGAAATGCTGGCGGCATGGCTCGAAATGTTGGCGGCATGGCTCTAAATTTTGGCGGCATGGCTCGAAATGTTGGCAGCATGGATCGAAGTGTTGACGGCATGGATCGAAATGTTGGCGGCATGGCTCGAAATGTTGGCGGCATGGCTCCAAATGTTGGCGGCGTGGCTCGAAATGTTGGCGGCATGGCTCGAAATGTTGGCGGCATGGCTCGAAATGCTGGCGGCATGGCTCGAAATGTTGGCGGCGTGGCTCGAAATGTTGGCGATGTGGCTCGAAATGTTGGCGGCATAGCTCGAAATGTTGGTGGCATGGCTCTAAATGCTGGCGGCGTGGCTCAAAATGTTGGCGGCGTGGCTCGAAATATTGGCGGCAAGGCTCGAAATGTTGACGGCATGGCTCGAAATGTTGGCGGCAAGGCTTGAAATGTTGGCGGCATGGATCGAAATGTTGGCGGCATGGCTGGAAATGTTGGCGACATGGCTCGAAATGTTTCCGGCATGGCTCGAAGTGTTGACGGCATGGCTCGAAATGTTGGCGGCATGGCTCGAAATGTTGGCGGCATGGCTCCAAATGTTTCCGGCATGGCTCGAAGTGTTGACGGCATGGATCGAAATGTTGGCGGCATGGCTCGAAATGTTGGAGGCATGGCTCCAAATGTTGGCGGCGTGGCTCGAAAAGTTGGCGGCATGACTCGAAATGCTGGCGGCATGGCTCGAAATGTTGGCGGCATGGCTCCAAATGTTGGCGGCGTGGCTCGAAATGTTGGCGGCATGGCTCGAAATGCTGGCGGCATGGCTCGAAATGTTGGCGGCATGGCTTGAAATGTTGGCGGCACGGCTCGAAATGTTGGCGGCACGGCTCGAAATGTTGGCGGCAGGGCTCGAAATGGTGGCGGCATGGTTCGAAATGTTAGCGGCATGGTTCGAAATGTTGGCGACATGGCTCGAAATGTTGGCGGCATGGCTCGAAATGTTTGCGGCATGGCTCGAAATGTTGGCATGGCTCGAAATGTTGGCGGCATGGTTCGAAATGTTGGCGGCATGGCTCGAAATGTTGGCATGGCTCGAAATGTTGGCGGCATGGCACGAAATGTAGGCGGCATGGCTCGAAATGTTGGCGGCATGGCTCGAAATGTTGGCGGCATGGCTCTAAATGTTGGAGGCGTGACTCGAAATGTTGGCGGCATGGCTCGAAATGTTGGCGGCATGGATTGAAATGTTGGCGGCTGGGTTCGAAATGTTGGCGGCATGGGTCGAAATGTTGGCGGCATGGCTCGAAATGTTGGCGGCTTGGCTCGAAATGTTGGCGGCATGGCTCGAAATTTTGGCGGCATGGCTCGAAATATTGGCGGCATGGCTCGAAATGTTGGCGGTATGGCTCGAAATGTTGCCGGCATGGTTCCAAATGTTGGCGGCGAAGCTCGAAAAGTGGGCGGCATGGTTCGAAATGTTGGCGGCATGGCTCGAAATGTTGGCGACATGGCTCGAAATGTTGGCGGCATGGCTCGAAATGTTGGCGGCATGGCTCGAAATGTTGGCGGCATGGCTCGAAATGTTGGCGGCATAGCTCGAAATGTTGGCGGTATTGCTCGAAATGTTGGCGGCATGGCTCGAAATGGCGGCATGGCTCGAAATGGTGGCGGCATGGCTTGAAATGTTGGCGGCATGGCTCTAAATGTTGGCGGCATGGCTCGAAATGTTGGCGGCATTGCTCGAAGTGTTGACGGCATGGCTCGAAATGTTGGCGGCATGGCTCGAAATGTTGGCGGCATGACTCCAAATGTTGGCGGCGTGGCTCGAAATGTTGGCGGCATGGTTCGAAATGCTGGCGGCATGGCTCGAAATGTTGGCGGCATGGCTCTAAATGTTGGCGGCATGGCTCGAAATGTTGGCGGCATGGCTCGAAGTGTTGACGGCATGGATCGAAATGTTGGCGGCATGGCTCGAAATGTTGGCGGCATGGCTCCAAATGTTGGCGGCGTGGCTCGAAATGTTGGCGGCATGGCTCGAAATGCTGGCGGCATGGCTCGAAATGTTGGCGGCGTGGCTCGAAATGTTGGCGATGTGGCTCGAAATGTTGGCGGCATAGCTCGAAATGTTGGTGGCATGGCTCGAAATGCTGGCGGCGTGGCTCAAAATGTTGGCGGCGTGGCTCGAAATATTGGCGGCATGGCTCGAAATGTTGACGGCATGGCTCGAAATGTTGGCGGCAAGGTTTGAAATGTTGGCGGCATGGATCGAAATGTTGGCGGCATGGCTGGAAATGTTGGCGACATGGCTCGAAATGTTTCCGGCATGGCTCGAAGTGTTGACGGCATGGCTCGAAATGTTGGCGGCATGGATCGAAATGTTGGCGGCAAGCTCGAAATGTTGGCGGCATGGCTCCAAATGTTGGCGGCGTGGCTCGAAGTTTTGGCGGCATGGTTCGGAATTTTGGCGGCATGGCTCGAAATGTTGGCGGCATGGCTCCAAATGTTGGCGGCGTGGCTCGAAATGTTGGCGGCAGGGCTCGAAATGCTGGCGGCATGGCTCGAAATGTTGGCGGCGTGGCTCGAAATGTTGGCGGCATGGTTCGAAATGTTGACGATGTGGCTCAAAATGTTGGCGGCATAGCTCGAAATGTTGGTGGCATGGCTCGAAATGCTGGCGGCGTGGCTCGAAATGTTGGCGGCGTAACTCGAAATATTGGCGGCATGGCTCAAAATGTTGACGGCATGGCTCGAAATGTTGGCGGCAAGGCTTGAAATGTTGGCGGCATGGATCAAAATGTTGGCGGCATGGCTCGAAATGTTGGCGGCATGGCTGGAGATGTTGGCGGCATAGCTCGAAATGTTGGCGGCATGGCTCGAAATGTTGGCGGCATGGCTGGAAATGTTGGCGGCATGGCTCGAAATGTTGGCGGCATGGCTCGAAATGTTGGCGGCTTGGCTCGAAATGTTGGCGGCATGGCTCGAAATTTTGGCGGCATGGCTCGAAATATTGGCGGCATGGCTCGAAATGTTGGCGGTATGGCTCGAAATGTTGCCGGCATGGTTCCAAATGTTGGCGGCGAAGCTCGAAAAGTTGGCGGCATGGTTCGAAATGTTGGCGGCATGGCTCGAAATGTTGGCGACATGGCTCGAAATGTTGGCGGCATGGCTCGAAATGTTGGCGGCATGGCTCGAAATGTTGGCGGCATAGCTCGAAATGTTGGCGGCATTGCTCGAAATGTTGGCGGCATGGCTCGAAATGGCGGCATGGCTCGAAATGGTGGCGGCATGGCTTGAAATGTTGGCGGCATGGCTCTAAATGTTGGCGGCATGGCTCGAAATGTTCGCGGCATGGCTCGAAGTGTTTACGGCATGGCTCGAAATGTTGGCGGCATGGCTCGAAATGTTGGCGGAGTGGCTCGAAATGTTGGCGGCATGGCTCGAAATGTTGGCGGCATGGCTCGAAATGTTGGCGGCATGGCTCCAAATGTTGGCGGCGTGGCTCGAAATGTTGGCGGCAGAGCTCGAAATGCTGGCGGCATGGCTCGAAATGTTGGCGGCGTGGCTCGAAATGTTGGCGGCATGGTTCGAAATGTTGACGATGTGGCTCGAAATGTTGGCGGCATAGCTCGAAATGTAGGTGGCATGGCTCGAAATGCTGGCGGCGTGGCTCGAAATGTTGGCGGCGTAACTCGAAATATTGGCGGCATGGCTCAAAATGTTGACGGCATGGCTCGAAATGTTGGCGGCATGGCTCGAAATGTTGGCGGCATGGCTCGAAATGTTGGCGGCATGGCTCGAAATGTTGGCGGCATGGATCGAAATGTTGGCGGCAGGGCTTGAAATGTTGGCGGCATGGATCGAAATGTTGGCGGCATGGCTCGAAATGTTGGCGGCATGGCTGGAAATGTTGGCGGCATAGCTCGAAATGTTGGCGGCATGGCTCGAAATGTTGGCGGCATGGCTGGAAATGTTGGCGGCATGGCTCGAAATGTTGGCGGCATGGCTCGAAATGTTGGCGGCTTGGCTCGAAATGTTGGCGGCATGGCTCGAAATTTTGGCGGCATGGCTCGAAATATTGGCGGCATGGCTCGAAATGTTGGCGGTATGGCTCGAAATGTTGCCGGCATGGTTCCAAATGTTGGCGGCATGACTCGAAATGTTGGCGGCATGGCTCGAAATGTTGGCGGCATGGCTCGAAATGTTGGCGGCATAGCTCGAAATGTTGGCGGCATTGCTCGAAATGTTGGCGGCATGGCTCGAAATGGCGGCATGGCTCGAAATGGTGGCGGCATGGCTTGAAATGTTGGCGGCATAGCTCGAAATGTTGGCGGCATTGCTCGAAATGTTGGCGGCATGGCTCGAAATGTTGGCGGCATAGCTCGAAATGTTGGTGGCATGGCTCGAAATGCTGGCGGCGTGGCTCGAAATGTTGGCGGCGTAACTCGAAATATTGGCGGCATGGCTCAAAATGTTGACGGCATGGCTCGAAATGTTGGCGGCAAGGCTTGAAATGTTGGCGGCATGGATCGAAATGTTGGCGGCATGGCTCGAAATGTTGGCGGCATGGCTGGAAATGTTGGCGGCAGAGCTCGAAATGTTGGCGGCATGGCTCGAAATGGTGGCGGCATGGCTGGAAATGTTGGCGGCATGGCTCGAAATGTTGGCGGCTTGGCTCGAAATGTTGGCGGCATGGCTCGAAATTTGGCGGCATGGCTCGAAATATTGGCGGCATGGCTCGAAATGTTGGCGGTATGGCTCGAAATGTTGCCGGCATGGTTCCAAATGTTGGCGGCAAAGCTCGAAAAGTTGGCGGCATGGTTCGAAATGTTGGCGGCATGGCTCGAAATGTTGGCGACATGGCTCGAAATGTTGGCGGCATGGCTCGAAATGTTGGCGGCATGGCTCGAAATGTTGGCGGCATGGCTCGAAATGTTGGCGGCATAGCTCGAAATGTTGGCGGCATTGCTCGAAATGTTGGCGGCATGGCTCGAAATGGCGGCATGGCTCGAAATGGTGGCGGCATGGCTCGAAATGTTGGCGGCATGGCTCGAAGTGTTGACGGCATGGCTCGAAATGTTGGCGGCATGGCTCGAAATGTTGGCGGCATGGCTCCAGATGTTGGCGGCGTGGCTCGAAATGTTGGCGGCATGGCTCGAAATGCTGGCGGCATGGCTCGAAATGTTGGCGGCATGGCTCTAAATGTTGGCGGCATGGCTCGAAATGTTGGCAGCATGGATCGAAGTGTTGACGGCATGGATCGAAATGTTGGCGGCATGGCTCGAAATGTTGGCGGCATGGCTCCAAATGTTGGCGGCGTGGCTCGAAATGTTGGCGGCATGGCTCGAAATGTTGGCGGCATGGCTCGAAATGCTGGCGGCATGGCTCGAAATGTTGGCGGCGTGGCTCGAAATGTTGGCGATGTGGCTCGAAATGTTGGCGGCATAGCTCGAAATGTTGGTGGCATGGCTCTAAATGCTGGCGGCGTGGCTCAAAATGTTGGCGGCGTGGCTCGAAATATTGGCGGCAAGGCTCGAAATGTTGACGGCATGGCTCGAAATGTTGGCGGCAAGGCTTGAAATGTTGGCGGCATGGATCGAAATGTTGGCGGCATGGCTGGAAATGTTGGCGACATGGCTCGAAATGTTTCCGGCATGGCTCGAAGTGTTGACGGCATGGCTCGAAATGTTGGCGGCATGGCTCGAAATGTTGGCGGCATGGCTCCAAATGTTTCCGGCATGGCTCGAAGTGTTGACGGCATGGATCGAAATGTTGGCGGCATGGCTCGAAATGTTGGAGGCATGGCTCCAAATGTTGGCGGCGTGGCTCGAAATGTTGGCGGCATGACTCGAAATGCTGGCGGCATGGCTCGAAATGTTGGCGGCATGGCTCCAAATGTTGGCGGCGTGGCTCGAAATGTTGGCGGCATGGCTCGAAATGCTGGCGGCATGGCTCGAAATGTTGGCGGCATGGCTTGAAATGTTGGCGGCACGGCTCGAAATGTTGGCGGCACGGCTCGAAATGTTGGCGGCAGGGCTCGAAATGGTGGCGGCATGGTTCGAAATGTTAGCGGCATGGTTCGAAATGTTGGCGACATGGCTCGAAATGTTGGCGGCATGGCTCGAAATGTTTGCGGCATGGCTCGAAATGTTGGCATGGCTCGAAATGTTGGCGGCATGGTTCGAAATGTTGGCGGCATGGCTCGAAATGTTGGCATGGCTCGAAATGTTGGCGGCATGGCACGAAATGTAGGCGGCATGGCTCGAAATGTTGGCGGCATGGCTCGAAATGTTGGCGGCATGGCTCTAAATGTTGGAGGCGTGACTCGAAATGTTGGCGGCATGGCTCGAAATGTTGGCGGCATGGATTGAAATGTTGGCGGCTGGGTTCGAAATGTTGGCGGCATGGGTCGAAATGTTGGCGGCATGGCTCGAAATGTTGGCGGCTTGGCTCGAAATGTTGGCGGCATGGCTCGAAATTTTGGCGGCATGGCTCGAAATATTGGCGGCATGGCTCGAAATGTTGGCGGTATGGCTCGAAATGTTGCCGGCATGGTTCCAAATGTTGGCGGCGAAGCTCGAAAAGTGGGCGGCATGGTTCGAAATGTTGGCGGCATGGCTCGAAATGTTGGCGACATGGCTCGAAATGTTGGCGGCATGGCTCGAAATGTTGGCGGCATGGCTCGAAATGTTGGCGGCATGGCTCGAAATGTTGGCGGCATAGCTCGAAATGTTGGCGGCATTGCTCGAAATGTTGGCGGCATGGCTCGAAATGGCGGCATGGCTCGAAATGGTGGCGGCATGGCTTGAAATGTTGGCGGCATGGCTCTAAATGTTGGCGGCATGGCTCGAAATGTTGGCGGCATTGCTCGAAGTGTTGACGGCATGGCTCGAAATGTTGGCGGCATGGCTCGAAATGTTGGCGGCATGACTCCAAATGTTGGCGGCGTGGCTCGAAATGTTGGCGGCATGGTTCGAAATGCTGGCGGCATGGCTCGAAATGTTGGCGGCATGGCTCTAAATGTTGGCGGCATGGCTCGAAATGTTGGCGGCATGGCTCGAAGTGTTGACGGCATGGATCGAAATGTTGGCGGCATGGCTCGAAATGTTGGCGGCATGGCTCCAAATGTTGGCGGCGTGGCTCGAAATGTTGGCGGCATGGCTCGAAATGCTGGCGGCATGGCTCGAAATGTTGGCGGCGTGGCTCGAAATGTTGGCGATGTGGCTCGAAATGTTGGCGGCATAGCTCGAAATGTTGGTGGCATGGCTCGAAATGCTGGCGGCGTGGCTCAAAATGTTGGCGGCGTGGCTCGAAATATTGGCGGCATGGCTCGAAATGTTGACGGCATGGCTCGAAATGTTGGCGGCAAGGTTTGAAATGTTGGCGGCATGGATCGAAATGTTGGCGGCATGGCTGGAAATGTTGGCGGCATGGCTCGAAATGTTTCCGGCATGGCTCGAAGTGTTGACGGCATGGCTCGAAATGTTGGCGGCATGGATCGAAATGTTGGCGGCAAGCTCGAAATGTTGGCGGCATGGCTCCAAATGTTGGCGGCGTGGCTCGAAGTTTTGGCGGCATGGTTCGGAATTTTGGCGGCATGGCTCGAAATGTTGGCGGCATGGCTCCAAATGTTGGCGGCGTGGCTCGAAATGTTGGCGGCAGGGCTCGAAATGCTGGCGGCATGGCTCGAAATGTTGGCGGCGTGGCTCGAAATGTTGGCGGCATGGTTCGAAATGTTGACGATGTGGCTCAAAATGTTGGCGGCATAGCTCGAAATGTTGGTGGCATGGCTCGAAATGCTGGCGGCGTGGCTCGAAATGTTGGCGGCGTAACTCGAAATATTGGCGGCATGGCTCAAAATGTTGACGGCATGGCTCGAAATGTTGGCGGCAAGGCTTGAAATGTTGGCGGCATGGATCAAAATGTTGGCGGCATGGCTCGAAATGTTGGCGGCATGGCTGGAGATGTTGGCGGCATAGCTCGAAATGTTGGCGGCATGGCTCGAAATGTTGGCGGCATGGCTGGAAATGTTGGCGGCATGGCTCGAAATGTTGGCGGCATGGCTCGAAATGTTGGCGGCTTGGCTCGAAATGTTGGCGGCATGGCTCGAAATTTTGGCGGCATGGCTCGAAATATTGGCGGCATGGCTCGAAATGTTGGCGGTATGGCTCGAAATGTTGCCGGCATGGTTCCAAATGTTGGCGGCGAAGCTCGAAAAGTTGGCGGCATGGTTCGAAATGTTGGCGGCATGGCTCGAAATGTTGGCGACATGGCTCGAAATGTTGGCGGCATGGCTCGAAATGTTGGCGGCATGGCTCGAAATGTTGGCGGCATAGCTCGAAATGTTGGCGGCATTGCTCGAAATGTTGGCGGCATGGCTCGAAATGGCGGCATGGCTCGAAATGGTGGCGGCATGGCTTGAAATGTTGGCGGCATGGCTCTAAATGTTGGCGGCATGGCTCGAAATGTTCGCGGCATGGCTCGAAGTGTTTACGGCATGGCTCGAAATGTTGGCGGCATGGCTCGAAATGTTGGCGGAGTGGCTCGAAATGTTGGCGGCATGGCTCGAAATGTTGGCGGCATGGCTCGAAATGTTGGCGGCATGGCTCCAAATGTTGGCGGCGTGGCTCGAAATGTTGGCGGCAGGGCTCGAAATGCTGGCGGCATGGCTCGAAATGTTGGCGGCGTGGCTCGAAATGTTGGCGGCATGGTTCGAAATGTTGACGATGTGGCTCGAAATGTTGGCGGCATAGCTCGAAATGTAGGTGGCATGGCTCGAAATGCTGGCGGCGTGGCTCGAAATGTTGGCGGCGTAACTCGAAATATTGGCGGCATGGCTCAAAATGTTGACGGCATGGCTCGAAATGTTGGCGGCATGGCTCGAAATGTTGGCGGCATGGCTCGAAATGTTGGCGGCATGGCTCGAAATGTTGGCGGCATGGATCGAAATGTTGGCGGCAGGGCTTGAAATGTTGGCGGCATGGATCGAAATGTTGGCGGCATGGCTCGAAATGTTGGCGGCATGGCTGGAAATGTTGGCGGCATAGCTCGAAATGTTGGCGGCATGGCTCGAAATGTTGGCGGCATGGCTGGAAATGTTGGCGGCATGGCTCGAAATGTTGGCGGCATGGCTCGAAATGTTGGCGGCTTGGCTCGAAATGTTGGCGGCATGGCTCGAAATTTTGGCGGCATGGCTCGAAATATTGGCGGCATGGCTCGAAATGTTGGCGGTATGGCTCGAAATGTTGCCGGCATGGTTCCAAATGTTGGCGGCATGACTCGAAATGTTGGCGGCATGGCTCGAAATGTTGGCGGCATGGCTCGAAATGTTGGCGGCATAGCTCGAAATGTTGGCGGCATTGCTCGAAATGTTGGCGGCATGGCTCGAAATGGCGGCATGGCTCGAAATGGTGGCGGCATGGCTTGAAATGTTGGCGGCATGGCTCTAAATGTTGGCGGCATGGCTCGAAATGTTGGCGGCATGGCTCGAAGTGTTGACGGCATGGCTCGAAATGTTGGCGGCATGGCTCGAAATGTTGGCGGCATGGCTCCAAATGTTGGCGGCGTGGCTCGAAATGTTGGCGGCATGGTTCGAAATGCTGGCGGCATGGCTCGAAATGTTGGCGGCATGGCTCTAAATGTTGGCGGCATGGCTCGAAATGTTGGCATCATGGCTCGAAGTGTTGACGGCATGGATCGAAAAGTTGGCGGCATGGCTCGAAATGTTGGCGGCATGGCTCTAAATGTTGGCGGCATGGCTCGAAATGTTGGCGGCATGGCTCGAAATATTGGCGGCATGGCTCGAAATGTTGGCGGTATGGCTCGAAATGTTGCCGGCATGGTTCCAAATGTTGGCGGCAAAGCTCGAAAGGTTGGCGGCATGGTTCGAAATGTTGGCGGCATGGCTCGAAATGTTGGCGACATGGCTCGAAATGTTGGCGGCATGGCTCGAAATGTTGGCGGCATGGCTCGAAATGTTGGCGGCATGGCTCGAAATGTTGGCGGCATAGCTCGAAATGTTGGCGGCATTGCTCGAAATGTTGGCGGCATGGCTCGAAATGGCGGCATGGCTCGAAATGGTGGCGGCATGGCTCGAAATGTTGGCGGCATGGCTCGAAGTGTTGACGGCATGGCTCGAAATGTTGGCGGCATTGCTCGAAATGTTGGCGGCATGGCTCCAGATGTTGGCGGCGTGGCTCGAAATGTTGGCGGCATGGCTCGAAATGCTGACGGCATGGCTCGAAATGTTGGCGGCATGGCTCTAAATGTTGGCGGCATGGCTCGAAATGTTGGCGGCATGGATCGAAATGTTGGCGGCATGGCTGGAAATGTTGGCGACATGGTTCGAAATGTTTCCGGCATGGCTCCAGATGTTGGCGGCGTGGCTCGAAATGTTGGCGGCATGGCTCGAAATGCTGACGGCATGGCTCGAAATGTTGGCGGCATGGCTCTAAATGTTGGCGGCATGGCTCGAAATGTTGGCGGCATGGCTCGAAATGGCGGCATGGCTCGAAATGGTGGCGGCATGGCTTGAAATGTTGGCGGCATGGCTCTAAATGTTGGCGGCATGGCTCGAAATGTTCGCGGCATGGCTCGAAGTGTTTACGGCATGGCTCGAAATGTTGGCGGCATGGCTCGAAATGTTGGCGGAGTGGCTCGAAATGTTGGCGGCATGGCTCGAAATGTTGGCGGCATGGCTCGAAATGTTGGCGGCATGGCTCCAAATGTTGGCGGCGTGGCTCGAAATGTTGGCGGCAGGGCTCGAAATGCTGGCGGCATGGCTCGAAATGTTGGCGGCGTGGCTCGAAATGTTGGCGGCATGGTTCGAAATGTTGACGATGTGGCTCGAAATGTTGGCGGCATAGCTCGAAATGTAGGTGGCATATCTCGAAATGCTGGCGGCGTGGCTCGAAATGTTGGCGGCGTAACTCGAAATATTGGCGGCATGGCTCAAAATGTTGACGGCATGGCTCGAAATGTTGGCGGCATGGCTCGAAATGTTGGCGGCATGGCTCGAAATGTTGGCGGCATGGCTCGAAATGTTGGCGGCATGGATCGAAATGTTGGCGGCAGGGCTTGAAATGTTGGCGGCATGGATCGAAATGTTGGCGGCATGGCTCGAAATGTTGGCGGCATGGCTGGAAATGTTGGCGGCATAGCTCGAAATGTTGGCGGCATGGCTCGAAATGTTGGCGGCATGGCTGGAAATGTTGGCGGCATGGCTCGAAATGTTGGCGGCATGGCTCGAAATGTTGGCGGCTTGGCTCGAAATGTTGGCGGCATGGCTCGAAATTTTGGCGGCATGGCTCGAAATATTGGCGGCATGGCTCGAAATGTTGGCGGTATGGCTCGAAATGTTGCCGGCATGGTTCCAAATGTTGGCGGCATGACTCGAAATGTTGGCGGCATGGCTCGAAATGTTGGCGGCATGGCTCGAAATGTTGGCGGCATAGCTCGAAATGTTGGCGGCATTGCTCGAAATGTTGGCGGCATGGCTCGAAATGGCGGCATGGTTCGAAATGGTGGCGGCATGGCTTGAAATGTTGGCGGCATGGCTCTAAATGTTGGCGGCATGGCTCGAAATGTTGGCGGCATGGCTCGAAGTGTTGACGGCATGGCTCGAAATGTTGGCGGCATGGCTCGAAATGTTGGCGGCATGGCTCCAAATGTTGGCGGCGTGGCTCGAAATGTTGGCGGCATGGTTCGAAATGCTGGCGGCATGGCTCGAAATGTTGGCGGCATGGCTCTAAATGTTGGCGGCATGGCTCGAAATGTTGGCATCATGGCTCGAAGTGTTGACGGCATGGATCGAAAAGTTGGCGGCATGGCTCGAAATGTTGGCGGCATGGCTCTAAATGTTGGCGGCATGGCTCGAAATGTTGGCGACATGGCTCGAAATATTGGCGGCATGGCTCGAAATGTTGGCGGTATGGCTCGAAATGTTGCCGGCATGGTTCCAAATGTTGGCGGCAAAGCTCGAAAAGTTGGCGGCATGGTTCGAAATGTTGGCGGCATGGCTCGAAATGTTGGCGACATGGCTCGAAATGTTGGCGGCATGGCTCGAAATGTTGGCGGCATGGCTCGAAATGTTGGCGGCATGGCTCGAAATGTTGGCGGCATAGCTCGAAATGTTGGCGGCATTGCTCGAAATGTTGGCGGCATGGCTCGAAATGGCGGCATGGCTCGAAATGGTGGCGGCATGGCTCGAAATGTTGGCGGCATGGCTCGAAGTGTTGACGGCATGGCTCGAAATGTTGGCGGCATTGCTCGAAATGTTGGCGGCATGGCTCCAGATGTTGGCGGCGTGGCTCGAAATGTTGGCGGCATGGCTCGAAATGCTGACGGCATGGCTCGAAATGTTGGCGGCATGGCTCTAAATGTTGGCGGCATGGCTCGAAATGTTGGCGGCATGGATCGAAATGTTGGCGGCATGGCTGGAAATGTTGGCGACATGGCTCGAAATGTTTCCGGCATGGCTCCAGATGTTGGCGGCGTGGCTCGAAATGTTGGCGGCATGGCTCGAAATGCTGACGGCATGGCTCGAAATGTTGGCGGCATGGCTCTAAATGTTGGCGGCATGGCTCGAAATGTTGGCGGCATGGATCGAAGTGTTGACGGCATGGATCGAAATGTTGGCGGCATGGCTCGAAATGTTGGCGGCATGGCTCCAAATGTTTGCGGCGTGGCTCGAAATGTTGGCGGCATGGCTCGAAATGCTGGCGGCATGGCTCGAAATGTTGGCGGCGTGGCTCGAAATGTTGGCGATGTGGCTCGAAATGTTGGCGGCATAGCTCGAAATGTTGGTGGCATGGCTCTAAATGCTGGCGGCGTGGCTCAAAATGTTGGCGGCGTGGCTCGAAATATTGGCGTCATGGCTCGAAATGTTGGCGGCATGGCTCCAAATGTTGGCGGTGTGGCTCGAAATGTTGGCGGCAGGGCTCGAAATGCTGGCGGCATGGCTCGAAATGCTGACGGCATGGCTCGAAATGTTGGCGGCATGGCTCTAAATGTTGGCGGCATGGCTCGAAATGTTGGCGGCATGGATCGAAGTGTTGACGGCATGGATCGAAATGTTGGCGGCATGGCTCGAAATGTTGGCGGCATGGCTCCAAATGTTTGCGGCGTGGCTCGAAATGTTGGCGGCATGGCTCGAAATGCTGGCGGCATGGCTCGAAATGTTGGCGGCGTGGCTCAAAATGTTGGCGATGTGGCTCGAAATGTTGGCGGCATAGCTCGAAATGTTGGTGGCATGGCTCTAAATGCTGGCGGCGTGGCTCAAAATGTTGGCGGCGTGGCTCGAAATATTGGCGTCATGGCTCGAAATGTTGGCGGCATGGCTCCAAATGTTGGCGGTGTGGCTCGAAATGTTGGCGGCAGGGCTCGAAATGCTGGCGGCATGGCTCGAAATGCTGGCGGCATGGCTCGAAATGTTGGCGGCATGGCTCGAAATGTTGGCGGCTTGGCTCGAAATGTTGGCGGCATGGCTCAAAATTTTGACGGCATGGCTCGAAATATTGGCGGCATGGCTCGAAATGTTGGCGGTATGGCTCGAAATGTTGCCGGCATGGTTCCAAATGTTGGCGGCGAAGCTCGAAAAGTTGGCGGCATGGTTCGAAATGTTGGCGGCATGGCTCCAAATGTTGGGGGCGTGGCTCGAAGTGTTGGCGGCACGGCTCGAAATGCTGGCGGCATGGCTCGAAATGTTGGCGGCGTGGCTCGAAATGTTAGCGATGTGGCTCGAAATGTTGGCGGCATAGCTCGAAATGTTGGTGGCATGGCTCGAAATGCTGGCGGCGTGGCTCAAAATGTTGGCGGCGTGGCTCGAAATATTGGCGGCATGGCTCGAAATGTTGACGGCATGGCTCGAAATGTTGGCGGCAAGGCTTGAAATGTTGGCGTCATGGATCGAAATGTTGGCGGCATGGCTGGAAATGTTGGCGGCATGGCTCGAAGTGTTGACGGCATGGCTCGAAATGTTGGCGGCATGGCTCCAAATGTTGACGGCATGGCTCGAAATGTTGGCGGCAAGGCTTGAAATGTTGGCGTCATGGATCGAAATGTTGGCGGCATGGCTGGAAATGTTGGCGGCATGGCTGGAAATGTTGGCGGCATGGCTCGAAATGTTTCCGGCATGGCTCGAAGTGTTGACGGCATGGCTCGAAATGTTGGCGGCATGGCTCGAAATGTTGGCGGCATGGCTCCAAATGTTTCCGGCATGGCTCGAAGTGTTGACGGCATGGATCGAAATGTTGGCGGCATGGCTCGAAATGTTGGCGGCATGGCTCCAAATGTTGGCGGAGTGGCTCGAAATGTTGGCGGCATGGCTCGAAATGCTGGCGGCATGGCTCGAAATGTTGGCGGCGTGGCTCGAAATGTTGGTGGCATGGCTCGAAATGTTGGCGATGTGGCTCGAAATGTTGGCGGCATAGCTCGAAATGTTGGTGGCATGGCTTGAAATGCTGGCGGCGTAGCTCAAAATGTTGGCGGCGTGGCTCGAAATATTGGCGGCATGGCTCGAAATGTTGACGGCATGGCTCGAAATGTTGGCGGCAAGGCTTGAAATGTTGGCGGCATGGATCGAAATGTTGGCGGCATGTCTTGAAATGTTGGCGGCATGGCTCGAAATATTTCCGGCATGGCTCGAAGTGTTGACGGCATGGCTCGAAATGTTGGCGGCATGGCTCGAAATGTTGGCGGCATGGATCGAAATGTTGGCGGCATGGCTCGAAATGTTGGAGGCATGGATTGAAATGTTGGCGGCATTTCTCGAAATGTTGGCGGCATGGTTCGAAATGTTGCCGGCATGGCTCGAAGTGTTGACGGCATGGCTCGAAATGTTGGCGGCATGGCTCGAAATGTTGGCGGCATGGCTCGAAATGTTGGCGGCATGGATCGAAATGTTGGCGGCATGGCTCGAAATGTTGGCGTCATGGCTTGAAATTTTGGCGGCATGGTTCGAAATGTTGGCGGCATGGCTCGAAATGTTGGCGGCATGGCTCCAAATGTTGGCGGCGTGGCTCGAAATGTTGGCGGCAGGGCTCGAAATGCTGGCGGCATGGCTCGAAATGTTGGCGGCGTGGCTCGAAATGTTGGCGGCATGGCTCGAAATGTTGACGATGTGGCTCGAAATGTTGGCGGCATAGCTCGAAATGTTGGTGGCATGGCTCGAAATGCTGGCGGCGTGGCTCGAAATGTTGGCGGCGTGGCTCAAAATATTGGCGGCAAGGCTTGAAATGTTAGCGGCATGGATCGAAATGGTGGCGGCATGGCGCGAAATGTTGGCGGCATGGCTGGAAATGTTAGCGGCATGGCTCGAAATGTTGACGATGTGGCTCGAAATGTTGGCGGCATAGCTCGAAATGTTGGTGGCATGGCTCGAAAAGTTGCCGGCGTGGCTCGAATTGTTGGCGGCGTGGCTCGAAATGTTGGCGGCATGGATCGAAAAGTTGGCGGCATGGTTCGAAATGATGGCGGCATGGCTCCAAATGTTGGCGGCGTGGCTCGAAGTGTTGGCGGCATGGCTCGAAAAGTTGGCGGCATGGTTCGAAATGTTGGCGGCATGGCTCCAAATGTTGGCGGCGTGGCTCGAAATTTTGGCGGCATGGCTCCAAATGTTGGCGGCTTGGCTCGAAATGTTGGCGGCATGGATCGAAAAGTTGGCGGCATGGTTCGAAATGTTGGCGGCATGGCTCCAAATGTTGGCGGCATGGCTCGAAATGTTGGCGGCATGGATCGAAAAGTTGGCGGCATGGTTCGAAATGTTGGCGGCATGGCTCCAAATGTTGGCGGCGTGGCTCGAAGTGTTGGCGGCATGGCTCGAAATGCTGGCGGCATGGCTCGAAATGTTGGCGGCGTGGCTCGAAATGTTAGCGATGTGGCTCGAAATGTTGGCGGCATAGCTCGAAATGTTGGTGGCATGGCTCGAAATGCTGGCGGCGTGGCTCAAAATGTTGGCGGCGTGGCTCGAAATATTGGCGGCATGGCTCGAAATGTTGACGGCATGGCTCGAAATGTTGGCGGCAAGGCTTGAAATGTTGGCGTCATGGATCGAAATGTTGGCGGCATGGCTGGAAATGTTGGCGGCATGGCTCGAAATGTTTCCGGCATGGCTCGAAGTGTTGACGGCATGGCTCGAAATGTTGGCGGCATGGCTCGAAATGTTGACGGCATGGCTCCAAATGTTTCCGGCATGGCTCGAAGTGTTGACGGCATGGATCGAAATGTTGGCGGCATGGCTCGAAATGTTGGCGGCATGGCTCCAAATGTTGGCGGCGAGGCTCGAAATGTTGGCGGCATGGCTCGAAATGCTGGCGGCATGGCTCGAAATGTTGGCGGCGTGGCTCGAAATGTTGGCGGCATGGCTCGAAATGTTGGCGATGTGGCTCGAAATGTTGGCGGCATAGCTCGAAATGTTGGTGGCATGGCTTGAAATGCTGGCGGCGTAGCTCAAAATGTTGGCGGCGTGGCTCGAAATATTGGCGGCATGGCTCGAAATGTTGACGGCATGGCTCGAAATGTTGGCGGCAAGGCTTGAAATGTTGGCGGCATGGATCGAAATGTTGGCGGCATGGCTGGAAATGTTGGCGGCATGGCTCGAAATATTTCCGGCATGGCTCGAAGTGTTGACGGCATGGCTCGAAATGTTGGCGGCATGGCTCGAAATGTTGGCGGCATGGATCGAAATGTTGGCGGCATGGCTCGAAATGTTGGAGGCATGGATTGAAATGTTGGCGGCATTTCTCGAAATGTTGGCGGCATGGTTCGAAATGTTGCCGGCATGGCTCGAAGTGTTGACGGCATGGCTCCAAATGTTGGCGGCATGGCTCGAAATGTTGGCGGCATGGCTCGAAATGTTGGCGGCATGGATCGAAATGTTGGCGGCATGGCTCGAAATGTTGGCGGCATGGCTCCAAATGTTGGCGGCGTGGCTCGAAATGTTGGCGGCAGGGCTCGAAATTCTGGCGGCATGGCTCGAAATGTTGGCGGCGTGGCTCGAAATGTTGGCGGCATGGCTCGAAATGTTGACGATGTGGCTCGAAATGTTGGCGGCATAGCTCGAAATGTTGGTGGCATGGCTCGAAATGCTGGCGGCGTGGCTCGAAATGTTGGCGGCGTGGCTCGAAATATTGGCGGCAAGGCTTGAAATGTTAGCGGCATGGATCGAAATGGTGGCGGCATGGCGCGAAATGTTGGCGGCATGGCTGGAAATGTTGGCGGCATGGCTCGAAATGTTGACGATGTGGCTCGAAATGTTGGCGGCATAGCTCGAAATGTTGGTGGCATGGCTCGAAATGTTGCCGGCGTGGCTCGAATTGTTGGCGGCGTGGCTCGAAATGTTGGCGGCATGGATCGAAATGTTGGCGGCATGGCTCGAAATGTTGGCGGCATGGATCGAAATGTTGACGGCATGGCTCGAAATGTTGGCGGCATGACTCGAAATTTTGGCGGCATGGCTCCAAATGTTGGCGGTGTGGCTCGAAATATTGGCGGCATGGCTCGAAGTGTTGGCGGCATGGCTCGAAATGTTGGCGGCACGACTTGAAATGTTGGCGTCATGGCTCGAAATGTTGGCTGCATAGCTCGAAATGTTGGCGTCATGGCTCGAAATGTTGGCGGCATAGCTCGAAATATTGGCGGCATGGCTCGAAATGTTGGCGGCTTGTCTCGAAATGTTGGCGGCATGGCTCGAAATGTTGGCGGCATGGCTCGAAATGTTGGCGGCATGGCTCGAAATGTTGACGGCATGGCTCGAAATGTTGGCGGCAAGGCTTGAAATGTTAGCGGCAAGGATCGAAATGGTGGCGGCATGGCGCGAAATGTTGGCGGCATGGCTGGAAATGTTGGCGGCATAGCTCGAAATGTTGGCGGCATGGCTCGAAATGTTGGCGGCATGGCTGGAAATGTTGGCGGCATGGCTCGAAATGTTGGCGGCATGGCTCGAAATGTTGGCGGCTTGGCTCGAAATGTTGGCGGCATGACTCGAAATTTTGGCGGCATGGCTCGAAATGTTGGCGGCATAGCTCGAAATGTTGGCGGTATGGCTCGAAATGTTGGCGGCATGGTTCCAAATGTTGGCGGCGAGGCTCGAAAAGTTGGCGGCATGGTTCGAAATGTTGGCGACATGGCTCGAAATGTTGGCGGCATGGCTCGAAATGTTGGCGGCATGGCTCGTAATGTTGGCGGCATGGCTCGAAATGTTGGCGGCATAGCTCGAAATGTTGGCGGCATGGCTCGAAATGTTGGCGGCATAACTCGAAATGGTGGCATGGCTCGAAATGGTGGCGGCATGGCTTAAAATGCTGGCGGCATGGCTCTAAATGTTGACGACATGGCTCGAAATGTTGGCGGCATGCCTCGAAATGTTGACGGCATGTCTCGAAATGTTGGCGGCATGGCTCGACATGTTGGCGGCATGGATCGAAATGTTGGCGGCATGACTCGAAATGTTGGCGGCATGGCTCCAAATGTTGGCGGCGTGGCTCGAAATGTTGGCGGCATGGCTCGAAATGTTGGCGGCATGGCTCGAAATGTTGGCGGCATGGCTCGAAATGTTGCCGGCATGGCTCGAAATGTTGGCGGCATGGCTCGAAATGTTGGCGGCATGGCTCGAAATGTTGGCGGCATGGCTCGAAATGTTGCCGGCATGGCTCGAAGTGTTGACGGCATGGCTCGAAATTTTGGCGGCATGGCTCGAAATGTTGGCGGCATGGCTCGAAATGTTGGCGGCATGGATCGAAAAGTTGGCGGCATGGCTCGAAATGTTGGCGTCATGGCTCAAAATTTTGGCGGCATGGCTCCAAATGTTGGCGGTGTGGCTCGAAATGTTGGCGGCAGGGCTCGAAATGCTGGCGGCATGGCTCGAAATGTTGGCGGCATGGATCGAAATGTTGGCGGCAGGGCTCGAAATGTTGGCGGCATGGCTCGAAATGTTGGCGGCATGGATCGAAATGTTGGCGGCATGGCTCGAAATGTTGGCGTCATGGCTCGAAATGTTGGCGGCATGGCTCCAAATGTTGGCGGTGTGGCTCGAAATGTTGGCGGCATGGCTCCAAATGTTGGCGGCGTGGCTCGAAATGTTGGCGGCATGGATCGAAATGCTGGCGGCATGGCTCGAAATGTTGGCGGCATGGCTCGAAATGTTGGCGGCAGGGCTCGAAATGTTGGCGGCATGGCTCGAAATGTTGGCGGCATGGATCGAAATGTTGGCGGCATGGCTCGAAATGTTGGCGTCATGGCTCGAAATGTTGGCGGCATGGCTCCAAATGTTGGCGGTGTGGCTCGAAATGTTGGCGGCAGGGCTCGAAATGCTGGCGGCTTGGCTCGAAATGTTGGCGGCGTGACACGAAATGTTGGCGGCAGGGCTCGAAATGCTGGCGGCATGGCTCCAAATGTTGGCGGTGTGGCTCGAAATGTTGGCGGCAGGGCTCGAAATGCTGGCGGCATGGCTCGAAATGTTGGCGGCATGGCTCGAAATGTTGGCGGCTGGGCTCGAAATGTTGGCGGCATGGCTCGAAATGTTGGCGGCATTGATCGAAATGTTGGCGGCATAGCTCGAAATGTTGGCGGTATGGCTCGAAATGTTGGCGGCATGGTTCCAAATGTTGGCGGCGAGGCTCGAAAAGTTGGCGGCATGGTTCGAAATGTTGGCGACATGGCTCGAAATGTTGGCGGCATGGCTCGAAATGTTGGCGGCATGGTTCGTAATGTTGGCGGCATGGCTCGAAATGTTGGCGGCATAGCTCGAAATGTTGGCGGCATGGCTCGAAATGTTGGCGGCATAACTCGAAATGGTGGCATGGCTCGAAATGGTGGCGGCATGGCTTAAAACGCTGGCGGCATGGCTCTAAATGTTGACGACATGGCTCGAAATGTTGGCGGCATGGCTCCAAATGTTGGCGGCGTGGCTCGAAATGTTGGCGGCATGGCTCGAAATGCTGGCGGCATGGCTCGAAATGTTGGCGGCATGGCTCGAAATGTTGCCGGCATGGCTCGAAATGTTGGCGGCATGGCTCGAAATGTTGGCGGCATGGCTCGAAATGTTGGCGGCATGGCTCGAAATGTTGCCGGCATGGCTCGAAGTGTTGACGGCATGGCTCGAAATGTTGGCGGCATGGCTCGAAATGTTGGCGGCATGGCTCGAAATGTTGGCGGCATGGATCGAAATGTTGGCGGCATGGCTCGAAATGTTGGCGTCATGGCTCAAAATTTTGGCGGCATGGCTCCAAATGTTGGCGGTGTGGCTCGAAATGTTGGCGGCAGGGCTCGAAATGCTGGCGGCATGGCTCGAAATGTTGGCGGCATGGATCGAAATGTTGGCGGCATGGATCGAAATGTTGGCGGCATGGCTCGAAATGTTGGCGTCATGGCTCGAAATGTTGGCGGCATGGCTCCAAATGTTGGCGGTGTGGCTCGAAATGTTGGCGGCATGGCTCCAAATGTTGGCGGCGTGGCTCGAAATGTTGGCGGCATGGCTCGAAATGCTGGCGGCATGGCTCGAAATGTTGGCGGCATGGCTCGAAATGTTGGCGGCAGGGCTCGAAATGTTGGCGGCATGGCTCGAAATGTTGGCGGCATGGATCGAAATGTTGGCGGCATGGCTCGAAATGTTGGCGTCATGGCTCGAAATGTTGGCGGCATGGCTCCAAATGTTGGCGGTGTGGCTCGAAATGTTGGCGGCAGGGCTCGAAATGCTGGCGGCTTGGCTCGAAATGTTGGCGGCGTGGCTCGAAATGTTGGCGGCAGGGCTCGAAATGCTGGCGGCATGGCTCCAAATGTTGGCGGTGTGGCTCGAAATGTTGGCGGCAGGGCTCGAAATGCTGGCGGCATGGCTCGAAATGTTGGCGGCATGGCTCGAAATGTTGGCGGCTGGGCTCGAAATGTTGGCGGCATGGCTCGAAATGTTGGCGGCATGGATCGAAATGTTGGCGGCATGGCTCGAAATGTTGGCGTCATGGCTCGAAATGTTGGCGGCATGGCTCCAAATGTTGGCGGTGTGGCTCGAAATGTTGGCGGCAGGGCTCGAAATGCTGGCGGCATGGCTCGAAATGTTGGCGGCGTGGCTCGAAATGTTGGCGGCATGGCTCGAAATGTTGACGATTGTTACGTGTAAATTTACATTTAGATACAGTTAAGGATTGTTTGGATAATTTCTTAGCTTAAATGCATTCATATAGTTAGATTCACCTGCATACGTTAGGTGTAGCTTTGGTTGCATACTCATTTTTGCAAAATCCTTGATTTTTAGAGAATTTTGAGTAACAATTTTGAAAATTGTTTTGATAGTACGATTTCCGGCGACCATTTTTAAGTTTTCCTTTTTGGAGCTGCATGTGATCTTTGGAAATTTTCACTTAAGTGGATTATGTAGTTTCCATTTTTGTTTGAGGAATCTGCCATCCAGAAATAGGAAATGGGTGTTATATTGCTAAAATGAATCCGATTGTATTGGGATAAATATATATTTCTGCAATTTACTTACTCGAGGCCACATTACAACTCTGGTATGTTAAATTATGGTTGCCGTAGAACATTTTTCGATAACGTCTTGTATTTAGGCCTCCTCGTTCTAGTTTGGCCTCCTCGTCCTAGTTTGCTGTATCGTTCTCCGATTTTTCGGGATCTATTATGCCTGTGGCATTGTTGTTGCTTGGCTAAGGCACCTGGAGCAACAATTCCGTTCCAATTCGAGCCCCTCAGCACATGTGGTAGTTCGCATGCAAGGCTTCTCCCCATGGTGACTACACTCGACTACGCTTCTCACCCGCAAAGTTAGATGAAGCCCTGACTCTTTGGAGGTTACTCAAGCTGGTGGACATCTTAATAGCTATCCCCCATAGCTGTTGATGTAGCGATCCTTCTGTGCACGATCCAGGTATCTACAACACCTAGTGTTATCTACCTTTTGGTGCTTATTGAACTGAATCTATCGTTCGTTATGGCACTATGATCTTTACTTTATGTATTGTACTTACCTAGGTATATGCTAGCGAAATTCATGCCGTTTTACATGCGAAATATTGTATAGCTTCGTTGTACATCGCGTGCAATTACTTTGATGTAATAGGATAATGTCATTTTATGCATTTAATATCTTTACGTTTGGTAGTACTGCTTTGGTCGCATTCGAGTGTCAGATACTTGTCAATGTTCAAAATTTAAACCATTATTGGCGAGGGTCTCCGGAGCATCAATTTAACATTTAACATAATATGAGCACCGTAAATACACCATGTTATGTGTATTAGCACTCCCCTAGGCGAAATGGTACCAATTCGAAGAGGTTCGCGACTAGATTATTTACTTAATTAATCAAGCGATATAGAACTTACTATTCTCCCGCATTCCGGTATCGCTGTTGTTAATATCTTTAAGTCACTATCGTAGTTGATACACGGGTACTCGAACGAATTGCGATTATCGTAGTCACATTTTAGACTTTATTAATATAAAATCTTGTACATTACATACCACTAAAATTACATTTACAAACTATTCCATTTACATACTATTATCACAGAATTGTGTTGCCTTTTTCCAAGTATGACACAGAATTCCGAAGGTGTACAAACTGTAAATAAATAACTAGGTTATTTCGAGTCTTGGTGTTTTCTGTCTCTTATTATTTTTTTTGTGAAACAGCTAGTGGTTTAGGAATTTACACGGCCACCTGTAGGTTTTCTGGTTTGGACCGTCTCAAACCAGTGGCGCTTCCGGACAATCCACCCCATCCTGCTCAGGACCTACCTTGGCAAACGTTTGCTACACGACTCGACGATTCCTGTACCACCCTGCTGTGAAGTATTTATAATTTTTGTTTTTACGTGCAAATAAATTCCCATGTGTAGCAAATGTAATAAATTTGGCGCCCAACGTGAGGGGAGAGTCTGTTACGTGTAATTTTACATTTAGATTCTGTTGGATTGTCGTAACGAAGACAAACTTAGCATTGGACTTTGCATTCGAGTTTGGCATTAGGATTTTGAATGTTAGGTTAGGCTTTAGGGACCAAGGGTTTTTTGTTGAACCTTTGGGTGGATGGTTGGGCTTGAAGGGAGGACTCTCTGTTGGGGAACTCTATCATCTCGTTCTTTCCCCCTTTTGTTGTAAAGTCTTGGGTGGATGGTTGGGCTGCTTGAAGGGAGGACTCTCTGTTGGGGAACTTTATCATCTCGTTCTTTCCCCCTCCTTGTGGGACAGTGACGTTCCATCATACAGGAGTGAGACATTTTTGCAGTCTCATTTCCGGTGTTCTGCCATCTGGTCACTGTGGATGGTGTTTCAGTGTGTAGTCGATCCTGGGCTGCACACTTTCCTTGACTAGTAGGGTGTAGGGTTTTTATTCTGTCTTCATGGAGTATGGTTACCTATGATCGCGGTGTATTCTACGGGGTCCCGCACCTGGTACCTGTATTCTGTGGTGACTTCAAAATTTTTCGGCTATTTCCCACTTAGAAATTTTCAGTTAGCTTTTCTTTATACCACCCTACGTCGACTGACTGACGTGACATCGGACTAATCCTTTCTCATCCTTCTTCTGTGTTGTCCCCAATTCTTTTCTGGAGCTTTTGATTCCATTCCCCTTTCCTGCTATTCTGTTTCGTTTTTCTTCTTCTTGTTAGATAGTTTTTCCAGTGGACGTTGTCTCGAATTGGGCTTGGATCAGTTCATCCACCGGCGCGCCTTTTACACCCAGCAGCGACGGATGTTCTGATGTCCTTTTCGGAGCGGCATTCATTGTAAGAGCTATTTATCCCTTCCTTCTGTTCTTTGGTTTTGCTGTTGTTCTTTTTATTTGTGTGGGTTCGAGCTTAGGTTGTTGAAATTTATTTTGGATACCCCTTTGAGGTTTTTGAGTGTATAGCTGATGTTGTCGTGTTGCCTTCAGCCGTACGTTTTGTGTTTGGGTTATGTTGTGGTATCCTTTCGCGCATGCGGATTCTTGTTTCACAAGCGAATCTCGTTCCTGGTTTACATTTTGTTTTCTTTTGGACGTGATTGGTGATTGAGGACGGTTTCTTTTGCGCTTTTGTAGTGTCAACTTTTGTTGGATTCATGAGCCGACTCTTTTGCTAAACCACGGTCCTTTTTTTTGAATTCTATCTTTAACATTCCTTTGTAATTTCCCTTTTTCCTTTCGACTCCTATTTTGCGATTCTTTTAGGCTGCTTATCCTTTTCTAAATTGTTTGGTACTGCCGTAGTTGTACGTGGTGATCTTTCTTTTGTGTTTGGGGTTGGTTGAATATCATCGTGATACCTGTAAAATTTCGAAGCTTCATTATGGTGCAGGCATAGGTTCTACGTCGGTAAATTCAGGGAATTTACCTATTTTTAAGTGAGGGGAGAGTCTGTTACGTGTAATTTTACATTTAGATACAGTTAAGGATTGTTTGGATAATTTATTAGCTTAAATGCATTCATATAGTTAGATTCACCTGCATACGTTAGGTGTAGCTTTGGTTGCATACTCATTTTTGCAAAATCCTTGATTTTTAGAGAATTTTGAGTAACAATTTTGAAAATTGTTTTGATAGTACGATCCGGCGACCATTTTTAAGTTTTCCTTTTTGGAGCTGCATGTGATCTTTGGAAATTTTTACTTAAGTGGATTATGTAGTTTCCATTTTTGTTTGAGGAATCTGCCATCCAGAAATAGGAAATGGGTGTTATATTGCTAAAATGAATCCGATTGTATTGGGATAAATATATATTTCTGCAATTTACTTACTCGAGGCCACATTACAACTCTGGTATGTTAAGTTATGGTTGCCGTAGAACATTTTTCGATAACGTCTTGTATTTAGGCCTCCTCGTTCTAGTTTGGCCTCCTCGTCCTAGTTTGCTGTATCGTTCTCCGATTTTTCGGGATCTATTATGCCTGTGGCATTGTTGTTGCTTGGCTAAGGCACCTGGAGCAACAATTCCGTTCCAATTCGAGCCCCTCAGCACATGTGGTAGTTCGCATGCAAGGCTTCTCCCCATGGTGACTGCACTCGACTACGCTTCTCACCCGCAAAGTTAGATGAAGCCCTGACTCTTTGGAGGTTACTCAAGCTGGTGGACATCTTAATAGCTATCCCCCATAGCTGTTGATGTAGCGATCCTTCTGTGCACGATCCAGGTATCTACAACACCTAGTGTTATCTACCTTTTGGTGCTTATTGAACTGAATCTATCGTTCGTTATGGCACTATGATCTTTACTTTATGTATTGTACTTACCTAGGTATATGCTAGCGAAATTCATGCCGTTTTACATGCGAAATATTGTATAGCTTCGTTGTACATCGCGTGCAATTACTTTGGTGTAATAGGATAATGTCATTTTATGCATTTAATATCTTTACGTTTGGTAGTACTGCTTTGGTCGCATTCGAGTGTCAGATACTTGTCAATGTTCAAAATTTAAACCATTATTGGCGAGGGTCTCCGGGAGCATCAATTTAACATTTAACATAATATGAGCACCGTTGTTTAATCTTGTCTTTAACAGATTAACCAGATATAAATTTATAATTATTCATTTAAATTTTACGAAACATTCTAAAAGTTAAAAGCCACCAAAAACGCAATATTGCATTATGCAAGCGCGGCGACCTACTCACAGTCAAGTTTAAACACCTCGCAGTCGCCGCTCAGCATTTTTACACGGCTTCGCGTACACAATTACGCAAGGCCGTGACAAGGTTTAAATGCCTACAATCGCAGCTCAGCATAAAAGACGCTCGAGTTCATGGAGTCCATATCATATCACGGAAGCAAAACCGCTGAGTATTGTTTTGCAATACTAGTAAATTAACCTACTGAATATAATACATTGCACCTGTTATTAGAAATGAACTTTGTATATTACTATGATCTAAGCAAATTTGTTTGTATATATAGAACAATTATTTTTGTAATAAACCAGTCTGCATTTACTTGTTAGATTCACTTACTGCGTCGCTGTGGGTCCAAGCCTATAAATAATTAAGGGATGTGAGGCTGCATCTCACACAGTGACGAATTATCATCCCGTTAAGTGGCATGACTAAGCTGTCTTAAAGCGGAAACTGCTGTCTCAGTTCTGCGCTTAACATAAGGGATGGAACCAGCAAAATAACGTAACGGACGCCTGATTTCTACAGCCTCCAGGCGAATCTGTTCATGGTCCTTCGAGCCGGATCTGTCTACAACTAAGAAGAGGTACATCCCGAGAAGAAAACAACATCTACCAACCCACCCGGTTCCCCGAAAATGGCAAACAATATGGAGGAATTCAATCAGCTAGCTGTCGCCCAAGAAGAACTCGGCCAGAAGATCACGCAGGTATTTTCCAACAGCAAAAAGGACCCTGCCAGCCGAAAAACAGAAGCTTACATCGCCAGCCGAAACAAGACGCTGGACGAAACTTGGAACGCCGTGACCAAAAATCACGCCAAAATGGTGCAGCTAAGTATTCCTACACATAATTATTTTACCACAGGGTATTACGAACAAATTAAAGCCATCTACTGCGAAGCAAAAAGTTATTTGCAGAGCTGTTTAAAGGCAACTGAAAATCCCGACCCCTCTGAAACTAGGAGGCGAGAGGAAACAGTTGTAAATCCCGAGCAAAAGGTTCGTATCCGAAAACTGCAGATTCGGATGCAGAATTTTAAGCAATCTTTGGACGACGCCGAACTGGAACAAGCACTCGGAAGGCCCGCCATCACAAAGAGGGAATTAAAGGAAGAATGGGACCGGGTGATCGAGATGGACGAAGAAGTCATGTCTAACGAGATGGATTCAAACCAGACGCACTTCAGTCCTGAATTTACTACGTTGAAAGACAGGTACCGAAATTTAATTAATTTGTTACAAGCACCAACAAGGAACGAGCAAGCATCAGCCATCTCGCTTCCTCAAGTTAAAATCCCCATATACGAGGGAAATTATGAGGAATGGGCCACTTTTAAGGACCTATTCACCAAATTAGTAGATGACAACCAAAACATGGATGATGTCATCAAAATGCAGTATTTAAAAACGCATGTCAAGGGAGTGCCCAGCCGACTAATCCAGCATCTCGCAGTGACTCAAGCCAACTACAACACCGCTTGGAATTTGCTGCAACAAAGGTATCAAAATAATCGCCTTATTCTAACCAAATTGCTAGACACCATCTTCGATCAGCCGGTCCTCTCCAAGGAATCAGCCCAAGGGTTGAAAAGATTGCATGACTCCACTAAGGAATGTGTGGAAGCAATCAAAAATTTGGGCATTTCCACCGACAGCTGGGGTCCGTGGATTAACCGAGTTATTACTCGAAAATGGGATCCTGAAACTAACAAATTATATGAGCAGTCGCTTCAGTGCCCAAATGAAGTTCAGGATCACCAAACTCTAATGGCCTTCTTACAAATGCGGTTCCAATCCTTGGAATCCATTGATGGAGCTCGAAAACCAACTCAGGACAAGCCACAGAAAAATTACGCTGCCGGATATCTCAACTGCAAGATGTGCAATGGGGATCATTACATCGATAACTGTGGTCAATTCCAGAGGCTCTCCACCCACGAAAAGCAAGAAGTGGTAAGAACCTACCGATTGTGCTTTCGATGTTTGCGACACGATTCTAATATACAATGTCGTTCGTATTATAACTGCAAAATCTGCCGCTTTCCACACCATACTCTGCTTCACAAGGCACAGCCGCCATCAAAGCCGATACCTGCTCCGAAGATGAAGACGTTTTCTCACGCAGCAGCCATGCAGACCTCCAACGCTCCAGAGAAGAAGCCAAAACCCACAATCATTGCCGCCAACCTAGGCGCAAAGAAGAGCCAAGTGCTACTGGCCACAGCAACGGTTCAAGTTAAAGCAGCATCCGGGATGACTCATCTCTTGAGGGTCTTGATAGATCCAGGGTCTCAAGGTTCCTTCATCACCGAAGCCGCAGCCGAATTATTAGCGTTACCCAGGACCAAGGTTCGAGCAGAAATCTCCGGAATTGGGAACAGCGAAACAAAAGTCGCAAAATGGAAAATCACAGGTTTGATTACGCCAAGATTTCCAAGTAAATTTTCCTTACCTGTTACTTTACTGGTACTTCCCAAACTTACAAAAACCATGCCTTCATCACCCATTCCGAACATAAAAATGGATGCCTGGAAACATGTCTTCATCGCCGATCCAACCTTCAACCGACCTGGCCCCATAGATATACTTCTAGGCGCTGAAGAATATTCCCAAATAATTCTCGAAGGAATCAAGAAATCCAAAGATGGCATCCTAGGACAGAATACCGAATTGGGATGGATCTTATCAGGAACCATGGGAAGACGACCTCCCACCAGCCTTAAGGTCAACACCATGGTTGCCAAAATTGAAGAGGATGAGCAGTTGCAGAAATTCTGGAACATTGAAGAGGCTTCTCCTCAAAGGAAACTTTCCCCAGATGATCAGGTATGTGAAAATAAATTCACAGACACAGTCCAGCGAGACGTAGATGGAAGATACGTAGTAAGGATTCCATTCAAACAAACTCCAGTACACATGGGAAGGTCCAAACCCTCAGCATTGGCACGATTCATACATCTGGAGAAGAAATTAGGACAAGATCAAGATCTAGCAGTCCAATACAAGAAATTCATGCAAGAATACTTGGATTTAGGACATATGGAAAAGGTGGCAAGGGAAGATGAGAATAACGGCAAGTATTACATTCCCCACCATGGCGTCATCCGAGAAGCAAGTTCATCAACCAGGCTTCGTGTCGTTTTCGATGCCTCTAGCAAGGCCTCTCACGGAAAATCCTTAAATGAGATGATGTACGCTGGACCTAAACTTCAGCAAGAACTGGTCGACATTCTACTTCGATGGAGAACACACAGGATTGTTTTTTCTGCAGACATTGAAAAAATGTACCGACAAATCAGAATGAACAACCAAGACCAGGAGTACCAAAGAGTCCTATGGAGATTCGACAAATCACAGCCAATCAGGGAATATAAGCTGTGCACCGTCACTTATGGAACCGCATCAGCTCCCTATCTTGCCATTCGAACCTTGCATCAACTCGCAGAGGACGAAAAGGTCTCATTTCCATTAGCTTCAGAAGCAGTGAAGAAAGATTTCTACGTGGACGACGTGCTTTCTGGGGCCGACACTGTGGAAGAAGCGATCCAACAACAAGGTCAGCTCATTTCCTTACTAAAGCGTGGAGGCTTTACTCTACATAAATGGTGCAGTAATGAGTCAGCCATCATTCAAGAACTCCCAGAAGAGTTAAAGGAACAAACATACCTCGAAATAAGTGAAGACGGCGTAAAAAAGTCCTTGGGCATTCACTGGTCTCCATATGAAGATGTTTTCTGTTTTAAGGTAGACGTTAAGCAACAGGAATCCACCAAACGCACCATACTATCCGAAGTTGCCAAAATTTTCGACCCATTGGGATGGTTAGCACCCGTCATCATCACTGCCAAGCTACTCATCCAAGAACTATGGCTCGAAAATATCAAATGGGATGACCCAGTGTCTGAAAATATCCAAGGCAAATGGGAGACGCTCAGGTCTCAACTCAAGGCAGTGGAAGAAATTACCTTACCAAGGTGGTTGTTTATCAAAAGGGAATCTCTAGTAGAGCTGCATGGATTCTGTGACGCCTCCGAAAGAGCTTTCGGGGCCGCGATTTATACCAGAGTCACCACATCATCCGGCCAAGTCAAGGTATCCTTATTAATAGCCAAATCCAAGGTGGCACCAGCCCGAGCCAAGACGACATTACCAAGACTGGAACTCTGCGCAGCAGTACTCCTTTCCAATCTACTTCAAAGGGTAATTGCAGCATTAGACCTTCCTAAGGTGTCTATCTTCGCCTGGACCGACTCCATGGTTACATTAGGATGGATAAAAGGAGACCCGGTACGATGGAAGACGTTCGTCGCGAATCGAGTAGCCGAAATCAACAATCTAATTCCGGCTCAACATTGGAACCACGTCAAATCCGAAGAGAATCCTGCAGACGTCATCTCCCGAGGCACTAGTCCAGAAAAACTAAAGAATCATCTCCTATGGTGGGACGGACCAAGCTGGCTAGTTAACAAGGGTTCATGGCCGTGTCAACCAGACACCGCAACCACCGAGGAAGAAGCAAGAAGTTACACTGTGCATCAAACTACCATTCATCAAGACGAGAACGAAGTCGTTCATCGTTTTTCTTCTCTAACAAGAATGGTACGAGTCATGTCACATTGCCGAAGATTCATCAACAAGTGTAAGCGACTTCCCACTCAATCAGGATGCCTATCAGTGACGGAAATGGACGACACCATCCTCCTACTCGTTAAGGTCATCCAAGGAAGTGATCCTATTTTGAGGGCAACAGGATCTCAACTCCGGCAGAACAAATATGTGAATTCCAGTAACAAGCTTGCCAACCTCAATCCCTTCATCGATCAGCATGGAATAATCCGTGTTGGAGGAAGATTAGAAAATTCCACCTTGTCCTTCAATGAAAAACACCCAATCATACTCCCGTACTCCAGTCATATTTCCAAACTAATAATCCAAGAGGCGCATCTACGCACGCTGCACGGTGGCACCCAACTCACTCTCTCATATATCCGAAGAAAATATTGGATCATCAACGCGAAGAAAGCAGTCAGCTCCAGCATCCAGAAGTGTTTCCGATGTCTACGATACAAAGCAGAGGCAGCACAGCAACTGATGGGAAATCTTCCATCAACCAGAGTGAATTCAACTCCTCCATTCTTCCATTCCGGAGTGGACTACGCCGGCCCAATACAGATCCTCGCTAAGTCCGAAGACACATTATGCAAGACACTGGTGCATCATCTTCTGGAACAAAAAAAGCATATGGAATGGATTAGAGATGGTATGGAAGAAATAATAACAAGACGAGAAAAAAGAGGAGTCCTTGGCACAGTATTAACATCAATTTTTGGAGTCAACGATGAAGTCTATCAAGATATAGACAGGCTAGACAAGAATCAACAGGAACTAATAAAAATGGACAGTCAACAATCCAAATTCTTGCTATCAGCACTTTCCAGGTTTAATGAAACCGAAGAACGAATCGACAAGAAGCTGGAACATTTCCAAGAAAAATTAAACCAAGGAATCCGGGCCATTAACAACATGGACAAATGGTATAAAGCAACCGACTCCAACCGACTAAATATTCACATCATCAGTGTGTACCAAGTCGCCACAAATGTAATTAGTGAACTGTGCAACTACCATATTCACATCTTAAACGTTCACTTCCAGCAAGGTAATCTGTACGAGCTAATAACACCTGCTCAAATTAAACAGATCCTCGCTAATGCAACCAGTAAACTTTCACCAAATTTGGAGATATTACCAACGCCAATTCTAAAGGTTGACATTGGGCATGACGACATCTACATCAACGTCCAAGGGTATTTCATCATAGTGGAAAAAACGGAATACTCCTTAATTAAAGTGACACCAATTCCTCTCCAAATCAGCAATGGATCCTACTGGATGATCGATGTGCCGAAAGGAATCTTCGCTGTGGATTACAGCCTACAAATGTACTTCCACGAAACAGATGAAGAATTCAAAGAAGAGCTACAAATTTCTCCCACTACCTATGTTTGCAGTCCAACGGTAGTTAAAGGAATTGAAAACAACCCAAACTGCATCATTGACGATATATATCACCGAGTAGAAACCAGTCAATGTCTCCTACGAAGACATCGCATCCAGTCCATTATTTGGAAACAATTGTACATGGAAAACACCTGGCTATTTGTAGTCAGTAAGCCAACCCGCATAGCAATCACTTGTAGTGGAAACAGGGAAGAAGTCACCGTCAACACTACAGGTGTCATTCAAATTTCATCGGATTGCATCATCCAAACTGCGAGGAATACATTAACCCCAAGGCACAACAGAAAATACAAGATCCTGGCTGGATACTCCAAGGCTATCAGTATCAATATTACCAACCCAATCACAACAAACTCATTTTCAGAAATCGCAGAGGAACCTGTACTAACTCAGTCAGACCACTTCGAAGACCTACAAGCATCGCAGTTAGATTTCCAGGAGCATATAAAAAACTTCACCTGGAAAGCCATCTGACATCATTCTCACCTGTCTATTGGGGTCACAGGCAGCCTTTTGGGAACCGCTGCCCTACTAGGAGCTATCTACTACATTCGGCAACGAATAACACGAAGGAAGCCACCACCCGCACAATCCCAGGCAGAAGAATATCCTCTCAAAACGCTCAATCTCGAAGGAACAATATAATTTATCGGTTTGCTTTTTTGTGGCTTAAAATTGGCAATATGTTTAATCTTGTCTTTAACAGATTAACCAGATATAAATTTATAATTATTCATTTAAATTTTACGAAACATTCTAAAAGTTAAAAGCCACCAAAAACGCAATATTGCATTATGCAAGCGCGGCGACCTACTCACAGTCAAGTTTAAACACCTCGCAGTCGCCGCTCAGCATTTTTACACGGCTTCGCGTACACAATTACGCAAGGCCGTGACAAGGTTTAAATGCCTACAATCGCAGCTCAGCATAAAAGACGCTCGAGTTCATGGAGTCCATATCATATCACGGAAGCAAAACCGCTGAGTATTGTTTTGCAATACTAGTAAATTAACCTACTGAATATAATACATTGCACCTGTTATTAGAAATGAACTTTGTATATTACTATGATCTAAGCAAATTTGTTTGTATATATAGAACAATTATTTTTGTAATAAACCAGTCTGCATTTACTTGTTAGATTCACTTACTGCGTCGCTGTGGGTCCAAGCCTATAAATAATTAAGGGATGTGAGGCTGCATCTCACACAGTGACGAATTATCATCCCGTTAAGTGGCATGACTAAGCTGTCTTAAAGCGGAAACTGCTGTCTCAGTTCTGCGCTTAACATAAGGGATGGAACCAGCAAAATAACGTAACGGACGCCTGATTTCTACAGCCTCCAGGCGAATCTGTTCAACCGTAAATACACCATGTTATCTGTATTAGCACTCCCCTAGGCGAAATGGTACCAATTCGAAGAGGTTCGCGACTAGATTATTTACTTAATTAATCAAGCGATATAGAACTTACTATTCTCCCGCATTCCGGTATCGCTGTTGTTAATATCTTTAAGTCACTATCGTAGTTGATACACGGGTACTCGAACGAATTGCGATTATCGTAGTCACATTTTAGACTTTATTAATATAAAATCTTGTACATTACATACCACTAAAATTACATTTACAAACTATTCCATTTACATACTATTATCACAGAATTGTGTTGCCTTTTTCCAAGTATGACACAGAATTCCGAAGGTGTACAAACTGTAAATAAATAACTAGGTTATTTCGAGTCTTGGTGTTTTCTGTCTCTTATTATTTTTTTTGTGAAACAGCTAGTGGTTTAGGAATTTACACGGCCACCTGTAGGTTTTCTGGTTTGGACCGTCTCAAACCAGTGGCGCTTCCGGACAATCCACCCCATCCTGCTCAGGACCTACCTTGGCAAACGTTTGCTACACGACTCGACGATTCCTGTACCACCCTGCTGTGAAGTATTTATAATTTTTGTTTTTACGTGCAAATAAATTCCCATGTGTAGCAAATGTAATAAATTTGGCGCCCAACGTGAGGGGAGAGTCTGTTACGTGTAATTTTACATTTAGATTCTGTTGGATTGTCGTAACGAAGACAAACTTAGCATTGGACTTTGCATTCGAGTTTGGCATTAGGATTTTGAATGTTAGGTTAGGCTTTAGGGACCAAGGGTTTTTTGTTGAACCTTTGGGTGGATGGTTGGGCTTGAAGGGAGGACTTTCTGTTGGGGAACTCTATCATCTCGTTCTTTCCCCCTTTTGTTGTAAAGTCTTGGGTGGATGGTTGGGCTCGAAATGTTGGCGGTATGGCTCGAAATTTTGGCGGCATGGCTCGAAATGTTGGCGGAATGGCTCGAAATGTCGGCGGAATGGCTCGAAATGTTGGCGGCATGGCTCGAAATGTACGCGGCATGGCTCGAAATGTTGGCGGCATGGCTCGAAATGTTGCCGGCATGGCACAAAATGTAGGCGGCAGGGCTCGAAATGTTGGCGGCATGGTTCGAAATGTTGGCGGTATGGCTCGAAATTTTGGCGGCACGGCTCGAAATGTTGGCGGAATGGCTCGAAATGTCGGCGGAATGGCTCGAAATGTTGGCGGCATGGCTCGAAATGTTCGCGGCATGGCTCGAAATGTTGGCGGCATGGCTCGAAATGTTGCCGGCATGGCACAAAATGTAGGCGGCAGGGCTCGAAATGTTGGCGGCATGGCTCGAAATGTTGGCGGCATGGTTCGAAATGTTGGCGGCATGGCTCGAAATGTTTGCGGCATGGCTCGAAATGTTGGCATGACTAGAAATTTCTTTGGTGACCTTTGGTGACCTTTGGGGTGACCTTTGGTGACCTTTGGTGACCTTTGGTGTGACATTTGGTGACCTTTGGGGTGACCTTTGGTGACCTTTGGTGACCTTTGGTGACCTTTGGGGTGACCTTTGGTGACCTTTGGTGACCTTTGGGATGACCTTTGGTGACCTTTGGGGTGACCTTTGGTGACCTTTGGGGTGACCTTTGGTGACCTTTGGGGTGACCTTTGGTGACCTTTGGTGACCTTTGGTGACCTTTGGTGACCTTTGAGGTGACCTTTGGTGACCTTTGGGGTGACCTTTGGTGACCTTTGGGGTGACCTATGGTGACCTTTGGGGTGACCCTTGGTGACCTTTGGGGTGACCTTTGGTGACCTTTGGTGACTTTTGGTGACCTTTGGTGACCTTTGGGGTGACCTTTGGTGACCTTTGGTGACCTTTGGGGTGACCTTTGGTGACCTTTGGTGACCTTTGGGGTGACCTTTAGTGACCTTTGGGTTGACCTTTGGTGACCTTTGGTGACCTTTGGGGTGACCCTTGGTGACCTTTGGGGTGACCTTTGGTGACCTTTGGGGTGACCTTTGGTGACCTTTGGTGACCTTAGGTGACCTTTGGTGACCTTTGGGGTGACCTTTGGTGACCTTTGGTGACCTTTGGTGACCTTTGGTGATCTTTGGTGACCTTTGGGGTGACCTTTGGTGATCTTTGGGGTGACCTTTTGGTGACCTTTGGGGTGACCTTTGGTGACCTTTGGTGACCTTTGGGGTGATCTTTGGTGACCTTTGGGGTGACCTTTGGTGACCTTTGGTGACCTTTGGGGTGACCTTTGGTGACCTTTGGTGACCTTTGGTGACCTTTGGTGACCTTTGGGGTGACCTTTGGTGACCTTTGGTGAGCTTTGGTGACCTTTGGTGACCTTTGGGGTGACCTTTTGTGACCTTTGGGGTGACCTTTGGTGACCTTTGGTGACTTTTGATGACCTTTGGGGTGACCTTTGATGATCTTTGGTGACCTTTGGGGTGACCTTTGGTGACCTTTGGGGTGACCTTTGGTGACCTTTGGGGTGACCTTTGGTGACCTTTGGGGTGACCTTTGGGGTGACCTTTGGTGACCTTTGGTGACCTTTGGTGACCTTTGGTGACCTTTGGTGACCTTTGGTGACCTTTGGTGACCTTTGGGGTGACCTTTGGTGACCTTTGGGGTGACCTTTGGTGACCTTTGGGGTGACCTTTGGTGACCTTTGGGGTGACCTTTGGTGACCTTTGGTGACCATTGGTGATCTTTGGTGACTTTTGGTGACCTTTGGGGTGACCTTTGGTGACCTTTGGTGACCTTTGGGGTAACCTTTGGTGACCTTTGGTGACCTTTGGTGACCTTTGGTGACCTTTGGGGTGACCTTTGGTAACCTTTGGTGACCTTTGGGGTGCCCTTTGGTGACCTTTGGTGACCTTTGGTGACCTTTGGTAACCTTTAGGGTGACCTTTGGTGACCTTTGGTGACCTTTGGGGTGACCTTTGCTGACCTTTGGGGTGACTTTTGGTGACCTTTGGGGTGACCTTTGGTGACCTTTGGTGACCTTTGGTGACCTTTGGGGTGACCTTTGTTGACCTTTGGTGACCTTTGGTGACCTTTGGGGTGACCTTTGGTGACCTTTGGTGACCTTTGGGGTGACATTTGGTGACCTTTGAGGTGACCTTTGGTGACCTTTGGGGTGACCTTTGGTGACCTTTGGGGTGACCTTTGGTGACCTTTGGTGTGACATTTGGTGACCTTTGAGGTGACCTTTGGTGACCTTTGGGGTGACCTTTGGTGACCTTTGGTGACCTTTGGTGACCTTTGGGGTGACCTTTTGTGACCTTTGGGGTGACCTTTGGTGACCTTTGGTGACCTTTGGTGACCTTTGGGGTGACCTTTGGTGACCCTTGGTGACCATTGAGGTGATTTTTGGTGACCTTTGGGATGACCTTTGGTGACCTTTGAGGTGACCTTTGGTGACCTTTGGGGTGATTTTAGGTGACCTTTGGGATGACCTTTGGTGACCTTTGAATTGACCTTTGGTGACTTTTGGTGACCTTTGGGGTGACCTTTGGTGACCTTTGGTGACCTTTGGGGTGACCTTTGGTGACCTTTGGTGACCTTTGGTGACCTTTGGTGACCTTTGGGGTAACCTTTGGTAACCTTTGGTGACCTTTGGGGTTCCCTTTGGTGACCTTTGGTGACCTTTGGTGACCTTTGGTAACCTTTGGGGTGACCTTTGGTGACCTTTGGTAACCTTTGGGGTGACCTTTGGTGACCTTTGGGGTGACCTTTGGTGACCTTTAGGGTGACCTTTGGTGACCTTTGGTGACCTTTGGTGACCTTTGGTGACCTTTGGGGTGACCTTTGGTGACCTTTGGGGTGACCTTTGTTGACCTTTGGTGACCTTTGGTAACCTTTGGTGACCTTTGGGGTGACCTTTGGTGACCTTTGGTGACCTTTGGGGTGACATTTGGTGACCTTTGAGGTGACCTTTGGTGACCTTTGGGGTGACCTTTGGTGACCTTTGGGGTGACCTTTGGTGATTTTTGGGGTGACCTTTGGTGACCTTTGGTGACCTTTGGTGACCTTTGAGGTGACCTTTGGTGACCTTTGGGGTGACCTTTGGTGACCTTTGGGGTGACCTATGGTGACCTTTGGGGTGACCCTTGGTGACCTTTGGGGTGACCTTTGGTAACCTTTGGTGACCTTTGGTGACCTTTGGTGACCTTTGGGGTGACCTTTGGTGACCTTTGGTGACCTTTGGGGTGACCTTTGGTGACCTTTGGTGACCTTTGGGGTGCCCTTTGGTGACCTTTGGTGACCTTTGGTGACCTTTGGTAACCTTTGGGTGACCTTTGGTGACCTTTGGTGACCTTTGGGGTGACCTTTGGTGACCTTTGGGGTGACCTTTGGTGACCTTTAGGGTGACCTTTGGTGACCTTTGGTGACCTTTGGTGACCTTTGGTGACCTTTGGGGTGACCTTTGGTGACCTTTGGGGTGACCTTTGTTGACCTTTGGTGACCTTTGGTGACCTTTGGTGACCTTTGGGGTGACCTTTGCTGACCTTTGGTGACCTTTGGGGTGACATTTGGTGACCTTTGAGGTGACCTTTGGTGACCTTTGGGGCGACCTTTGGTGACCTTTGGGGTGACCTTTGGTGATTTTTGGGGTGACCTTTGGTGACCTTTGGTGACCTTTGGTGACCTTTGAGGTGACCTTTGGTGACCTTTGGGGTGACCTTTGGTGACCTTTGGGGTGACCTATGGTGACCTTTGGGGTGACCCTTGGTGACCTTTGGGGTGACCTTTGGTAACCTTTGGTGACCTTTGGTGACCTTTGGTGACCTTTGGGGTGACCTTTGGTGACCTTTGGTGACCTTTGGGGTGACCTTTGGTGACCTTTGGTGACCTTTGGGGTGACCTTTGGTGACCTTTGGGGTGACCTTTGGTGACCTTTGGTGACCTTTGGGGTGACCCTTGGTGACCTTTGGGGTGACCTTTGGTGACCTTTGTGGTGACCTTTGGTGACCTTTGGTGACCTTAGGTGACCTTTGGTGACCTTTGGGGTGACCTTTGGTGACCTTTGGTGACCTTTGGTGACCTTTGGTGACCTTTGGTGACCTTTGGGGTGACCCTTGGTGACCTTTGGGGTGACCTTTGGTGACCTTTGGGGTGACCTTTGGTAACCTTTGGTGACCTTTGGGGTGACCTTTGGTGACCTTTGGGGTGACCTTTGGTGACCTTTGGTGACCTTTGGGGTGACCCTTGGTGACCTTTGGGGTGACCTTTGGTGACCTTTGGGGTGACCTTTGGTGACCTTAGGTGACCTTTGGTGACCTTTGGGGTGACCTTTGGTGACCTTTGGTGACCTTTGGTGACCTTTGGTGACCTTTGGTGACCTTTGGGGTGACCCTTGGTGACCTTTGGGGTGACCTTTGGTGACCTTTGGGGTGACCTTTGGTGACCTTTGGTGACCTTAGGTGACCTTTGGTGACCTTTGGGGTGACCTTTGGTGACCTTTGGTGACCTTTGGTGACCTTTGGTGACCTTTGGTGACCTTTGGGGTGACCTTTTGGTGACCTTTGGGGTGACCCTTGGTGACCCTTGGGGTGACCTTTGGTGACCTTTGGGGTGACCTTTGGTGACCTTTGGTGACCTTTGGTGACCTTTGGGGTGACCTTTTGGTGACCTTTGGGGTGACCTTTGGTGACCTTTGGTGACCTTTGGGGTGATCTTTGGTGACCTTTGGGGTGAGCTTTGGTGACCTTTGGTGAGCTTTGGTGACCTTTGGTGACCTTTGGGGTGACCTTTTGTGACCTTTGGGGTGACCTTTGGTGACCTTTGGTGACTTTTGATGAACTTTGGGGTGACCTTTGATGACCTTTGGTGACCTTTGGGGTGACCTTTGGTGACCTTTGGGGTGACCTTTGGTGACCTTTGGGGTGACCTTTGGTGACCTTTGGTGACCTTTGGTGACCTTTGGGGTGACCTTTGGTGACCTTTGGGGTGACCTTTGGTGACCTTTGGTGACCTTTGGTAACCTTTGGTGACCTTTGAGGTGACCTTTGGTGACCTTTGGTGACCTTTGGGATGACCTTTGGTGACCTTTGAGGTGACCTTTGGTGACCTTTGGGGTGACCTTTGGTGACCTTTGGGGTAACCTTTGGTCACCTTTGGGGTGACCTTTGGTGACCTTTGGTGACCTTTGGTGACCTTTGGTGACCTTTGGGGTGACCTTTGGTGACCTTTGGTAACCTTTGGGGTGACCTTTGGTGATCTTTGGGGTGACCTTTTGGTGACCTTTGGGGTGACCTTTGGTGACCTTTGGTGACCTTTGGGGTGATCTTTGGTGACCTTTGGGGTGACCTTTGGTGACCTTTGGTGACCTTTGGGGTGACCTTTGGTGACCTTTGGTGACCTTTGGTGACCTTTGGTGACCTTTGGGGTGACCTTTGGTGACCTTTGGTGAGCTTTGGTGACCTTTGGTGACCTTTGGGGTGACCTTTTGTGACCTTTGGGGTGACCTTTGGTGACCTTTGGTGACTTTTGATGACCTTTGGGGTGACCTTTGATGATCTTTGGTGACCTTTGGGGTGACCTTTGGTGACCTTTGGGGTGACCTTTGGTGACCTTTGGGGTGACCTTTGGTGACCTTTGGGGTGACCTTTGGGGTGACCTTTGGTGACCTTTGGTGACCTTTGGTGACCTTTGGTGACCTTTGGTGACCTTTGGTGACCTTTGGTGACCTTTGGGGTGACCTTTGGTGACCTTTGGGGTGACCTTTGGTGACCTTTGGGGTGACCTTTGGTGACCTTTGGGGTGACCTTTGGTGACCTTTGGTGACCATTGGTGATCTTTGGTGACTTTTGGTGACCTTTGGGGTGACCTTTGGTGACCTTTGGTGACCTTTGGGGTAACCTTTGGTGACCTTTGGTGACCTTTGGTGACCTTTGGTGACTTTTGGGGTGACCTTTGGTAACCTTTGGTGACCTTTGGGGTGCCCTTTGGTGACCTTTGGTGACCTTTGGTGACCTTTGGTAACCTTTAGGGTGACCTTTGGTGACCTTTGGTGACCTTTGGGGTGACCTTTGCTGACCTTTGGGGTGACTTTTGGTGACCTTTGGGGTGACCTTTGGTGACCTTTGGTGACCTTTGGTGACCTTTGGGGTGACCTTTGTTGACCTTTGGTGACCTTTGGTGACCTTTGGGGTGACCTTTGGTGACCTTTGGTGACCTTTGGGGTGACATTTGGTGACCTTTGAGGTGACCTTTGGTGACCTTTGGGGTGACCTTTGGTGACCTTTGGGGTGACCTTTGGTGACCTTTGGTGTGACATTTGGTGACCTTTGAGGTGACCTTTGGTGACCTTTGGGGTGACCTTTGGTGACCTTTGGTGACCTTTGGTGACCTTTGGGGTGACCTTTTGTGACCTTTGGGGTGACCTTTGGTGACCTTTGGTGACCTTTGGTGACCTTTGGGGTGACCTTTGGTGACCCTTGGTGACCATTGAGGTGATTTTTGGTGACCTTTGGGATGACCTTTGGTGACCTTTGAGGTGACCTTTGGTGACCTTTGGGGTGATTTTAGGTGACCTTTGGGATGACCTTTGGTGACCTTTGAATTGACCTTTGGTGACTTTTGGTGACCTTTGGGGTGACCTTTGGTGACCTTTGGTGACCTTTGGGGTGACCTTTGGTGACCTTTGGTGACCTTTGGTGACCTTTGGTGACCTTTGGGGTAACCTTTGGTAACCTTTGGTGACCTTTGGGGTTCCCTTTGGTGACCTTTGGTGACCTTTGGTGACCTTTGGTAACCTTTGGGGTGACCTTTGGTGACCTTTGGTAACCTTTGGGGTGACCTTTGGTGACCTTTGGGGTGACCTTTGGTGACCTTTAGGGTGACCTTTGGTGACCTTTGGTGACCTTTGGTGACCTTTGGTGACCTTTGGGGTGACCTTTGGTGACCTTTGGGGTGACCTTTGTTGACCTTTGGTGACCTTTGGTAACCTTTGGTGACCTTTGGGGTGACCTTTGGTGACCTTTGGTGACCTTTGGGGTGACATTTGGTGACCTTTGAGGTGACCTTTGGTGACCTTTGGGGTGACCTTTGGTGACCTTTGGGGTGACCTTTGGTGATTTTTGGGGTGACCTTTGGTGACCTTTGGTGACCTTTGGTGACCTTTGAGGTGACCTTTGGTGACCTTTGGGGTGACCTTTGGTGACCTTTGGGTTACCTATGGTGACCTTTGGGGTGACCCTTGGTGACCTTTGGGGTGACCTTTGGTAACCTTTGGTGACCTTTGGTGACCTTTGGTGACCTTTGGGGTGACCTTTGGTGACCTTTGGTGACCTTTGGGGTGACCTTTGGTGACCTTTGGTGACCTTTGGGGTGCCCTTTGGTGACCTTTGGTGACCTTTGGTGACCTTTGGTAACCTTTGGGTGACCTTTGGTGACCTTTGGTGACCTTTGGGGTGACCTTTGGTGACCTTTGGGGTGACCTTTGGTGACCTTTAGGGTGACCTTTGGTGACCTTTGGTGACCTTTGGTGACCTTTGGTGACCTTTGGGGTGACCTTTGGTGACCTTTGGGGTGACCTTTGTTGACCTTTGGTGACCTTTGGTGACCTTTGGTGACCTTTGGGGTGACCTTTGCTGACCTTTGGTGACCTTTGGGGTGACATTTGGTGACCTTTGAGGTGACCTTTGGTGACCTTTGGGGCGACCTTTGGTGACCTTTGGGGTGACCTTTGGTGATTTTTGGGGTGACCTTTGGTGACCTTTGGTGACCTTTGGTGACCTTTGAGGTGACCTTTGGTGACCTTTGGGGTGACCTTTGGTGACCTTTGGGGTGACCTATGGTGACCTTTGGGGTGACCCTTGGTGACCTTTGGGGTGACCTTTGGTAACCTTTGGTGACCTTTGGTGACCTTTGGTGACCTTTGGGGTGACCTTTGGTGACCTTTGGTGACCTTTGGGGTGACCTTTGGTGACCTTTGGTGACCTTTGGGGTGACCTTTGGTGACCTTTGGGGTGACCTTTGGTGACCTTTGGTGACCTTTGGGGTGACCCTTGGTGACCTTTGGGGTGACCTTTGGTGACCTTTGGGGTGACCTTTGGTGACCTTTGGTGACCTTAGGTGACCTTTGGTGACCTTTGGGGTGACCTTTGGTGACCTTTGGTGACCTTTGGTGACCTTTGGTGACCTTTGGTGACCTTTGGGGTGACCCTTGGTGACCTTTGGGGTGACCTTTGGTGACCTTTGGGGTGACCTTTGGTAACCTTTGGTGACCTTTGGGGTGACCTTTGGTGACCTTTGGGGTGACCTTTGGTGACCTTTGGTGACCTTTGGGGTGACCCTTGGTGACCTTTGGGGTGACCTTTGGTGACCTTTGGGGTGACCTTTGGTGACCTTTGGTGACCTTAGGTGACCTTTGGTGACCTTTGGGGTGACCTTTGGTGACCTTTGGTGACCTTTGGTGACCTTTGGTGACCTTTGGTGACCTTTGGGGTGACCCTTGGTGACCTTTGGGGTGACCTTTGGTGACCTTTGGGGTGACCTTTGGTGACCTTTGGTGACCTTAGGTGACCTTTGGTGACCTTTGGGGTGACCTTTGGTGACCTTTGGTGACCTTTGGTGACCTTTGGTGACCTTTGGTGACCTTTGGGGTGACCTTTTGGTGACCTTTGGGGTGACCCTTGGTGACCCTTGGGGTGACCTTTGGTGACCTTTGGGGTGACCTTTGGTGACCTTTGGTGACCTTTGGTGACCTTTGGGGTGACCTTTTGGTGACCTTTGGGGTGACCTTTGGTGACCTTTGGTGACCTTTGGGGTGATCTTTGGTGACCTTTGGGGTGAGCTTTGGTGACCTTTGGTGAGCTTTGGTGACCTTTGGTGACCTTTGGGGTGACCTTTTGTGACCTTTGGGGTGACCTTTGGTGACCTTTGGTGACTTTTGATGAACTTTGGGGTGACCTTTGATGACCTTTGGTGACCTTTGGGGTGACCTTTGGTGACCTTTGGGGTGACCTTTGGTGACCTTTGGGGTGACCTTTGGTGACCTTTGGTGACCTTTGGTGACCTTTGGGGTGACCTTTGGTGACCTTTGGGGTGACCTTTGGTGACCTTTGGTGACCTTTGGTAACCTTTGGTGACCTTTGAGGTGACCTTTGGTGACCTTTGGTGACCTTTGGGATGACCTTTGGTGACCTTTGAGGTGACCTTTGGTGACCTTTGGGGTGACCTTTGGTGACCTTTGGGGTAACCTTTGGTGACCTTTGGGGTGACCTTTGGTGACCTTTGGTGACCTTTGGTGACCTTTGGTGACCTTTGGGGTGACCTTTGGTGACCTTTGGTAACCTTTGGGGTGACCTTTGGTGACCTTTGGGGTGACCTTTGGTGACCTTTGGGGTAACCTTTGGTGACCTTTGGTGACCTTTGGTGCCCTTTGATGACCTTTGGCGTGACCTTTGGTGACCTTTGGGGTGACCTTTGGTGACCTTTGGTGACCTTTGGGGTGACCTTTGGGGTGACCTTTGGTGACCTTTGAGGTGACCTTTGGTGACCTTTGGGGTGACCTTTGGTGACCTTTGGTGGCCTTTGGTGACCTTTGGGGTGACCTTTGGTGACCTTTGGGGTGACCTTTGGTGCCCTTTGGTGACCTTTGGTGTGACTTTTGATGACCTTTGGGGTGAACTTTGGTGACCTTTGGGGTGACCTTTGGTGACCTTTGGTGACCTTTAGTGACCTTTGGTGACCTTTGGGGTGACCTTTGGTGACCTTTGGGGTGACCTATGGTGACATTTGGTGACCTTTGGTGACCTTTGGGGTGACCTTTGGTGACCTTTGGTGACCATTGGGGTGACCTTTGGTGGCCTTTGGGGTGACCTTTGGTGACATTTAGGGTGACCTTTGGTGACCTTTGGGGTGACCCTTGGTGACCTTTGGGGTAACCGTTGGTGACCTTTGGGGTGACCTTTGGTGACCTTCGGTGACCTTTGGTGACCTTTGGGGTGACCTTTGGTGACCTTTGGTGACCTTTAGTGACCTTTGGTGACCTTTGGTGACCTTTGGTGACCTTTGGTGACCTTAGGTGACCTTTGGTGACCTTTGGTGACCTTTGGGGTGACCTTTGGTGACCTTTGGTGACCTTTGGGATGACCTTTGGTGACCTTTAAGGTGACCTTTGGTGACCTTTGGGGTGACCTTTGGTGACCTTTGGGGTAACCTTTGGTGACCTTTGGGGTGACCTTTGGTGACCTTTGGTGACCTTTGGTGACCTTTGGTGACCTTTGGGGTGACCTTTGGTGACCTTTGGTAACCTTTGGGGTGACCTTTGGTGACCTTTGGGGTGACCTTTGGTGACCTTTGGGGTGACCTTTGGTGACCTTTGGTGACCTTTGGTGACCTTTGATGACCTTTGGCGTGACCTTTGGTGACCTTTGGGGTGACCTTTGGTGACCTTTGGTGACCTTTGGTGACCTTTGGGGTGACCTTTGGTGACCTTTGGGTTACCTTTGGTGACCTTTGGTGACCTTTGGGGTGACCTTTGGTGACCTTTGGTGACCTTTGGGGTGACCTTTGGGGTGACCTTTGGTGACCTTTGAGGTGACCTTTGGTGACCTTTGGGGTGACCTTTGGTGACCTTTGGTGGCCTTTGGTGACCTTTGGTGACCTTTGGGGTGACCTTTGGTGACCTTTGGGGTGACCTTTGGTGACCTTTGGGGTGACCTTTGGTGACCTTTGGTGACCTTTGGTGACCTTTGGGGTGACCTTTGGTGACCTTTGGGGTGACCTTTGGTGACCTTTGGGGTGACCTTTGGTGGCCTTTGGTGACCTTTGGTGACCTTTGGGGTGACCTTTGGTGACCTTTGGCGTGACCTTTGGTGACCTTTGGGGTGACCTTTGGTGACCTTTGGTGACCTTTGGTGACCTTTGGTGACCTTTGGTGACCTTTGGGGTGACCTTTGGTGACCTTTGGGTTACCTTTGGTGACCTTTGGTGACCTTTGGGGTGACCTTTGGTGACCTTTGGGGTGACCTTTGGTGACCTTTGGTGACCTTTGGGGTGACCTTTGGTGACCTTTGGGGTAACCGTTGGTGACCTTTGGGGTGACCTTTGGTGACCTTTGGTGACCTTTGGTGACCTTTGGTGACCTTTGGTGACCTTTGGTGACCTTTGGTGACCTTTGGTGACCTTTGGGGTGACCTTTGGTGACATTTGGTGACCTTTGGTGACCTTTGGGGTGACCTTTGGTGACCTTTGGTGACCATTGGGGTGACCTTTGGTGACCTTTGGGGTAACCTTTGGTGACCTTTGGGGTAACCTTTGGTGACCTTTGGTGACCTTTGGGGTAACCGTTGGTGACCTTTGGGGTGACCTTTGGTGACCTTTGGTGACCTTTGGTGACCTTTGGGGTGACCTTTGGTGACCTTTGGTGACCTTTGGTGACCTTTGGTGACCTTTGGTGACCTTTGGTGACCTTTGGTGACTTTTGGGGTGACCTTTGGTGACCTTTGGGGTAACCTTTGGTGACCTTTGGGGTAACCTTTGGTGACCTTTGGGGTGACCTTTGGTGACCTTTGGTGACCTTTGGGGTGACTTTTGGTGACCTTTGGGGTGACCTTTGCTGACCTTTGGGATGACCTTTGGAGACCTTTGGTGACCTTTGGTGAAATTTGGTGACCGTTGGGGTCACCTTTGGTGACCTTTGGTGACCTTTGGTGACCTTTGGTAACCTTTGGTGACCTTTGGGGTGACCTTTGGTGACCTTTGGGGTGACCTTTGGTGACCTTAGGGGTGGTGACCTTTGGTGACCTTTGGGGTGACCTTTGGTGACCTTTGGTGACCTTTGGGGTAACCTTTGGTGACCTTTGGTGACCTTTGGTGACCTTTGGTGACTTTTGGGGTGACCTTTGGTGATCTTTGGTGAGCTTTGGTTACCTTTGGTGACCTTTGGGGTGACCTTTGGTGACCTTTGGGGTGACCTTTGGTGACCTTTGGTGACCTTTGGTGACCTTTGGTGACCTTTGGGGTGACCTTTGGTGACCTTTGGTGACCTTTGGTGACCTTTGGTGACCTTTGGGGTGACCTTTGGTAACCTTTGGTGACCTTTGGGGTGCCCTTTGGTGACCTTTGGTGACCTTTGGTGACCTTTGGTAACCTTTAGGGTGACCTTTGGTGACCTTTGGTGACCTTTGGGGTGACCTTTGGTGACCTTTGGGGTGACCTTTGGTGTCCTTTGGTGACCTTTGGTGACCTTTGGTGTGACCTTTGGTGACCTTTGGGGTGACCTTTGTTGACCTTTGGTGACCTTTGGTGACGTTTGGGTTGACCTTTGGTGACCTTTGGTGACCTTTGGGGTGACATTTGGTGACCTTTGAGGTGACCTTTGGTGACCTTTGGGGTGACCTTTGGTGACCTTTGGGGTGACCTTTGGTGACCTTTGGGGTGACATTTGGTGACCTTTGAGGTGACCTTTGGTGACCTTTGGGGTGACCTTTGGTGACCTTTGGGGTGACCTTTGGTGACCTTTGGGGTGACCTTTGGTGACCTTTGGTGATCTTTGGTGACCTTTGGGGTGACCTTTTGTGACCTTTGGGGTGACCTTTGGTGACCTTTGGTGACCTTTGGTGACCTTTGGGGTGACCTTTGGTGACCTTTGGTGACCATTGAGGTGATTTTTGGTGACCTTTGGGATGACCTTTGGTGACCTTTGAGGTGACCTTTGGTGACCTTTGGTGACCTTTGGGGTGATTTTAGGTGACCTTTGGGATGACCTTTGGTGACCTTTGAGGTGACCTTTGGTGACTTTTGGTGACCTTTGGGGTGACCTTTGGTGACCTTTGGTGACCTTTGGGGTGACCTTTGGTGACCTTTGGTGACCTTTGGTGACCTTTGGTGACCTTTGGGGTGACCTTTGGTAACCTTTGGTGACCTTTGGGGTGCCCTTTGGTGACCTTTGGTGACCTTTGGTGACCTTTGGTAACCTTTGGGGTGACCTTTGGTGACCTTTGGTGACCTTTGGGGTGACCTTTGGTGACCTTTGGGGTGACCTTTGGTGACCTTTGGGGTGACCTTTGGTGACCTTTGGTGACCTTTGGGGTGACCTTTGGTGACCTTTGGGGTGACATTTGGTGACCTTTGAGGTGACCTTTGGTGACCTTTGGGGTGACCTTTGGTGACCTTTGGGGTGACCTTTGGTGACCTTTGGGGTGACCTTTGGTGACCTTTGGTGATCTTTGGTGACCTTTGGGGTGACCTTTTGTGACCTTTGGGGTGACCTTTGGTGACCTTTGGTGACCTTTGGTGACCTTTGGGGTGACCTTTGGTGACCTTTGGTGACCATTGAGGTGATTTTTGGTGACCTTTGGGATGACCTTTGGTGACCTTTGAGGTGACCTTTGGTGACCTTTGGTGACCTTTGGGGTAATTTTAGGTGACCTTTGGGATGACCTTTGGTGACCTTTGAGGTGACCTTTGGTGACTTTTGGTGACCTTTGGGGTGACCTTTGGTGACCTTTGGTGACCTTTGGGGTGACCTTTGGTGACCTAGGGTGACCTTTGGTGACCTTTGGTGACCTTTGGGGTGACCTTTGGTAACCTTTGGTGACCTTTGGGGTGACCTTTGGTGACCTTTGGTAACCTTTGGGGTGACCTTTGGTGACCTTTGGGGTGACCTTTGGTGACCTTTGGGGTGACCTTTGGTGACCTTTGGTGACCTTTGGTGACCTTTGATGACCTTTGGCGTGACCTTTGGTGACCTTTGGGGTGACCTTTGGTGACCTTTGGTGACCTTTGGTGACCTTTGGGGTGACCTTTGGTGACCTTTGGGTTACCTTTGGTGACCTTTGGTGACCTTTGGGGTGACCTTTGGTGACCTTTGGTGACCTTTGGGGTGACCTTTGGGGTGACCTTTGGTGACCTTTGAGGTGACCTTTGGTGACCTTTGGGGTGACCTTTGGTGACCTTTGGTGGCCTTTGGTGAACTTTGGGGTGACCTTTGGTCACCTTTGGGGTGACCTTTGGTGCCCTTTGGTGACCTTTGGGGTGACTTTTGATGACCTTTGGGGTGAACTTTGGTGACCTTTGGGGTGACCTTTGGTGACCTTTGGTGACCTTTGGTGACCATTGGGGTGACCTTTGGTGACCTTTGGGGTGACCTTTGGTGACCTTTGGGGTGACCTTTGGTGACCTTTGGTGACCTTTGGGGTGACCTTTGGTGACCTTTGGGGTAACCGTTGGTGACCTTTGGTGACCTTTGGGGTGACCTTTGGTGACCTTTGGGGTAACCGTTGGTGACCTTTGGGGTGACCTTTGGTGACCTTTGGTGACCTTTGGTGACCTTTGGGGTGACCTTTGGTGACCTTTGGTGACCTTTGGTGACCTTTGGTGACCTTTGGTGACCTTTGGGGTGACCTTTGGTGACATTTGGTGACCTTTGGTGACCTTTGGGGTGACCTTTGGTGACCTTTGGGGTGACCTTTGGTGACCTTTGGTGACCTTTGGGGTAACCGTTGGTGACCTTTGGGGTGACCTTTGGTGACCTTTGGTGACCTTTGGTGACCTTTGGGGTGACCTTTGGTGACCTTTGGTGACCTTTGGTGACCTTTGGTGACCTTTGGTGACCTTTGGTGACCTTTGGTGACCTTTGGTGACCTTTGGTGACTTTTGGGGTGACCTTTGGTGACCTTTGGGGTAACCTTTGGTGACCTTTGGTGACCTTTGGGGTAACCTTTGGTGACCTTTGGGGTGACCTTTGGTGACCTTTGGTGACCTTTGGGGTGACTTTTGGTGACCTTTGGGGTGACCTTTGCTGACCTTTGGGATGACCTTTGGTGACCTTTGGTGACCTTTGGTGACCTTTGGTGACCGTTGGGGTCACCTTTGGTGACCTTTGGTGACCTTTGGTGACCTTTGGTAACCTTTGGTGACCTTTGGGGTGACCTTTGGTGACCTTTGGGGTGACCTTTGGTGACCTCAGTGGTGGTGACCTTTGGTGACCTTTGGGGTGACCTTTGGTGACCTTTGGTGACCTTTGGGGTAACCTTTGGTGACCTTTGGTGACCTTTGGTGACCTTTGGTGACTTTTGGGGTGACCTTTGGTGACCTTTGGGGTAACCTTTGGTGACCTTTGGTGACCTTTGGGGTAACCTTTGGTGACCTTTGGGGTGACCTTTGGTGACCTTTGGTGACCTTTGGGGTGACTTTTGGTGACCTTTGGGGTGACCTTTGCTGACCTTTGGGATGACCTTTGGTGACCTTTGGTGACCTTTGGTGACCTTTGGTGACCTTTGGTGACCTTTGGTAACCTTTGGTGACCTTTGGTGACCGTTGGGGTCACCTTTGGTGACCTTTGGTGACCTTTGGTGACCTTTGGTGACCTTTGGTAACCTTTGGTGACCTTTGGGGTGACCTTTGGTGACCTTTGGGGTGACCTTTGGTGACCTTAGGGGTGGTGACCTTTGGTGACCTTTGGGGTGACCTTTGGTGACCTTTGGTGACCTTTGGTGACCTTTGGTGACCTTTGGGTTGACCTTTGGTGACCTTTGGTGAGCTTTGGTTACCTTTGGTGACCTTTGGGGTGACCTTTGGTGACCTTTGGGGTGACCTTTGGTGACCTTTGGTGACCTTTGGTGACCTTTGGGGTGACCGTTGGTGACCTTTAGGATGACTTTTGGTGACCTTTGGTGAGCTTTAGGGTGACCTTTGGTGACCTTTGAGGTGACCTTTGGTGACCTTTGGGGTGACCTTTGGTGACTTTTGGGGTGACCTTTGGTGACCTTTGGGGTGACCTTTGGTGACCTTTGGTGACCTTTGGTGACCTTTGGGGTGACCTTCGGTGACCTTTGGGGTGACCTTTGGTGACCTTTGGTGACCTTTGGTGACCTTTGGGGTGAGCTTTGGTGACCTTTGGGGTGACCTTTGGTGACCTTTGGTGATCTTTGGGGTGACCTTTGGTGACCTTTGGGGTGACCTTTGGTGACCTTTGGTGACCTTTGGGGTGACCTTTGGTGACCTTTGGTGACTTTTGGGGTGACCTTTGGTAACCTTTGGTGACCTTTGGTGACCTTTGGTGACCTTTGGTGACCTTTGGGGTGACCTTTGGTGACCTTTGGTGAGCTTTGGTAACCTTTGGTGACCTTTGGGGTGACCTTTGGTGACCTTTGGGGTGACCTTTGGTGACCTTTGGTGACCTTTGGGGTGACCTTTGGTGACCTTTGGGGTGACCTTTGGTGACCTTTGGGATGACCTTTGGTGACCTTTGGGGTGACCTTTGGTGACCTTTGGGGTGACCTTTGGTGACCTTTGGTGACCTTTGGGGTGACCTTTGGTGACCTTTGGTGACCTTTGAGGTGACCTTTGCTGACCTTTGGGATGACCTTTGGTGACCTTTATTGACCTTTGGTGACCTTTGGTGACCGTTGGGGTGACCTTTGGTGACCTTTGGTGACCTTTGGGGTGACCTTTGGTGACCTTTGGTGACCTTTGGTGACCTTTGGTGACCTTTGGGGTGACCTTTGGTGACCTTTGGTGACCTTTGGAATGACCTTTGGTGACCTTTGAGGTGACCTTTGGTGACCTTTGGGGTGACCTTTGGTGACCTTTGGGGTAACCTTTGGTGACCTTTGGGGTGACCTTTGGTGACCTTTGGTGACCTTTGGTGACCTTTGGTGACCTTTGGGGTGACCTTTGGTGACCTTTGGTAACCTTTGGGGTGACCTTTGGTGACCTTTGGGGTGACCTTTGGTGACCTTTGGGGTGACCTTTGGTGACCTTTGGTGACCTTTGGTGACCTTTGATGACCTTTGGCGTGACCTTTGGTGACCTTTGGGGTGACCTTTGGTGACCTTTGGTGACCTTTGGGGTGACCTTTGGGGTGACCTTTGGTGACCGTTCAGGTGACCTTTGGTGACCTTTGGGGTGACCTTTGGTGACCTTTGGTGGCCTTTGGTGACCTTTGGGGTGACCTTTGGTGACCTTTGGGGTGACCTTTGGTGCCCTTTGGTGACCTTTGGTGTGACTTTTGATGACCTTTGGGGTGAACTTTGGTGACCTTTGGGGTGACCTTTGGTGACCTTTGGTGACCTTTAGTGACCTTTGGTGACCTTTGGGGTGACCTTTGGTGACCTTTGGGGTGACCTTTGGTGACATTTGGTGACCTTTGGTGACCTTTGGGGTGACCTTTGGTGACCTTTGGTGACCATTGGGGTGACCTTTGGTGGCCTTTGGGGTGACCTTTGGTGACCTTTGGGGTGACCTTTGGTGACCTTTGGGGTAACCGTTGGTGACCTTTGGGGTGACCTTTGGTGACCTTTGGTGACCTTTGGTGACCTTTGGTGACCTTTGGCGACCTTTGGTGACCTTTGGTGACCTTTGGGGTGACCTTTGGTGACCTTTGGTGACCTTTGGGATGACCTTTGGTGACCTTTGAGGTGACCTTTGGTGACCTTTGGGGTGACCTTTGGTGACCTTTGGGGTAACCTTTGGTGACCTTTGGGGTGACCTTTGGTGACCTTTGGTGACCTTTGGTGACCTTTGGTGACCTTTGGGGTGACCTTTGGTGACCTTTGGTAACCTTTGGGGTGACCTTTGGTGACCTTTGGGGTGACCTTTGGTGACCTTTGGGGTGACCTTTGGTGACCTTTGGTGACCTTTGGTGACCTTTGATGACCTTTGGCGTGACCTTTGGTGACCTTTGGGGTGACCTTTGGTGACCTTTGGTGACCTTTGGGGTGACCTTTGGTGACCTTTGGGTTACCTTTGGTGACCTTTGGTGACCTTTGGGGTGACCTTTGGTGACCTTTGGTGACCTTTGGGGTGACCTTTGGGGTGACCTTTGGTGACCTTTGAGGTGACCTTTGGTGACCTTTGGGGTGACCTTTGGTGACCTTTGGTGGCCTTTGGTGACCTTTGGGGTGACCTTTGGTGACCTTTGGGGTGACCTTTGGTGCCCTTTGGTGACCTTTGGGGTGACTTTTGATGACCTTTGGGGTGAACTTTGGTGACCTTTGGGGTGACTTTTGGTGACCTTTGGTGACCATTGGGGTGATCTTTGGTGACCTTTGGGGTGACCTTTGGTGACCTTTGGGGTGACCTTTGGTGACCTTTGGTGACCTTTGGGGTGACCTTTGGTGACCTTTGGGGTAACCGTTGGTGACCTTTGGGGTGACCTTTGGTGACCTTTGGTGACCGTTGGTGACCTTTGGGGTGACCTTTGGTGACCTTTGGTGACCTTTGGTGACCTTTGGTGACCTTTGGTGACCTTTGGTGACCTTTGGTGACCTTTGGGGTGACCTTTGGTGGCCTTTGGGGTGACCTTTGGTGACCTTTGGGGTGACCTTTGGTGACCTTTGGGGTTACCGTTGGTGACCTTTGGGGTGACCTTTGGTGACCTTTGGTGACCTTTGGTGACCTTTGGTGACCTTTGGTGACCTTTGGTGACCTTTGGTGACCTTTGGTGACCTTTGGGGTGACCTTTGGTGACCTTTGGTGACCTTTGGGATGACCTTTGGTGACCTTTGAGGTGACCTTTGGTGACCTTTGGGGTGACCTTTGGTGACCTTTGGGGTAACCTTTGGTGACCTTTGGGGTGACCTTTGGTGACCTTTGGTGACCTTTGGTGACCTTTGGTGACCTTTGGGGTGACCTTTGGTGACCTTTGGTAACCTTTGGAGTGACCTTTGGTGACCTTTGGGGTGACCTTTGGTGACCTTTGGGGTGACCTTTGGTGACCTTTGGTGACCTTTGGTGACCTTTGATGACCTTTGGCGTGACCTTTGGTGACCTTTGGGGTGACCTTTGGTGACCTTTGGTGACCTTTGGTGACCTTTGGGGTGACCTTTGGTGACCTTTGGGTTACCTTTGGTGACCTTTGGTGACCTTTGGGGTGACCTTTGGTGACCTTTGGTGACCTTTGGGGTGACCTTTGGGGTGACCATTGGTGACCTTTGAGGTGACCTTTGGTGACCTTTGGGGTGACCTTTGGTGACCTTTGGTGGCCTTTGGTGACCTTTGGGGTGACCTTTGGTGACCTTTGGGGTGACCTTTGGTGCCCTTTGGTGACCTTTGGGGTGACTTTTGATGACCTTTGGGGTGAACTTTGGTGACCTTTGGGGTGACCTTTGGTGACCTTTGGTGACCTTTGGTGACCATTGGGGTGATCTTTGGTGACCTTTGGGGTGACCTTTGGTGACCTTTGGGGTGACCTTTGGTGACCTTTGGGGTGACCTTTGGTGACCTTTGGTGACCTTTGGTGACCATTGGGGTGATCTTTGGTGACCTTTGGGGTGACCTTTGGTGACCTTTGGGGTGACCTTTGGAGACCTTTGGTGACCTTTGGGGTGACCTTTGGTGACCTTTGGGGTAACCGTTGGTGACCTTTGGGGTGACCTTTGGTGAACTTTGGTGACCTTTGGTGACCTTTGGGGTGACCTTTGGTGACCTTTTGTGACCTTTGGTGACCTTTGGTGACCTTTGGTGACCTTTGGGGTGACCTTTGGTGACATTTGGTGACCTTTGGTGACCTTTGGGGTGACCTTTGCTGACCTTTGGTGACCATTGGGGTGACCTTTGGTGACCTTTGGGGTGACCTTTGGTGACCTTTGGGGTGACCTTTGGTGACCTTTGGTGACCTTTGGGGTAACCGTTGGTGACCTTTGGGGTGACCTTTGGTGACCTTTGGTGACCTTTGGTGACATTTGGGGTGACCTTCGGTAACCTTTGGTGTCCTTTGGTGACCTTTGGTGACCTTTGGTGACCTTTGGTGACCTTTGGTGACTTTTGGGGTGACCTTTGGTGACCTTTGGGGTGACCTTTGGTGACCTTTGGTGGCCTTTGGTGACCTTTGGGGTGACCTTTGGTGACCTTTGGGGTGACCTTTGGTGCCCTTTGGTGACCTTTGGGGTGACTTTTGATGACCTTTGTGGTGAACTTTGGTGACCTTTGGGGTGACCTTTGGTGACCTTTGGTGACCTTTGGTGACTTTTGGTGACCTTTGGGGTGACCTTTGGAAACCTTTGGGGTGACCTTTGGTGACATTTGGTGACCTTTGGTGACCTTTGGGGTGACCTTTGGTGACCTTTGGTGACCTTTGGGGTGACCTTTGGTGACCTTTGGTGACCATTGGGGTGACCTTTGGTGGCCTTTGGGGTGACCTTTAATGACCTTTGGGGCGACCTTTGGTGACCTTTGGGGTAACCGTTGGTGACCTTTGGGGTGACCTTTGGTGACCTTTGGTGACCTTTGGTGACCTTTGGTGACCTTTGGTGACCTTTGGGGTGACCTTTGGTGACCTTTGGTGACCTTTGGGATGACCTTTGGTGACCTTTGAGGTGACCTTTGGTGACCTTTGGGGTGACCTTTGGTGACCTTTGGGGTAACCTTTGGTGACCTTTGGGGTGACCTTTGGTGACCTTTGGTGACCTTTGGTGACCTTTGGTGACCTTTGGGGTGACCTTTGGTGACCTTTGGTAACCTTTGGGGTGACCTTTGGTGACCTTTGGGGTGACCTTTGGTGACCTTTGGGGTGACCTTTGGTGACCTTTGGTGACCTTTGGTGACCTTTGATGACCTTTGGCGTGACCTTTGGTGACCTTTGGGGTGACCTTTGGTGACCTTTGGTGACCTTTGGTGACCTTTGGGGTGACCTTTGGTGACCTTTGGGTGACCTTTGGTGACCTTTGGTGACCTTTGGGGTGACCTTTGGGGTGACCTTTGGTGACCTTTGAGGTGACCTTTGGTGACCTTTGGGGTGACCTTTGGTGACCTTTGGTGGCCTTTGGTGACCTTTGGGGTGACCTTTGGTGACCTTTGGGGTGACCTTTGGTGCCCTTTGGTGACCTTTGGGGTGACTTTTGATGACCTTTGGGGTGAACTTTGGTGACCTTTGGGGTGACCTTTGGTGACCTTTGGTGACCTTTGGTGACCATTGGGGTGATCTTTGGTGACATTTGGTGACCTTTGGTGACCTTTGGGGTGACCTTTGGTGACCTTTGGTGACCATTGGGGTAACCTTTGGTGACCTTTGGGGTGACCTTTGGGGTGACCTTTGGTGACCTTTGGTGACCTTTGGGGTGACCTTTGGTGACCTTTGGGGTAACCGTTGGTGACCTTTGGGGTGACCTTTGGTGACCTTTGGTGACCTTTGGTGACCTTTGGTGACCTTTGGTGACCTTTGGTGACCGTTGGGGTGACCTTTGGTGACCTTTGGTGACCTTTGGTGACCTTTGGTGACCTTTGGGGTGACCTTTGGTGACCTTTGGGGTGACCTTTGGTGACCTTTGGGGTGGTGACCTTTGGTGACCTTTGGGGTGACCTTTGGTGACCTTTGGTGACCTTTGGGGTGACCTTTGGTGACCTTTGGTGACCTTTGGTGACCTTTGGTGACCTTTGGGGTGACCTTTGGTGACCTTTGGTGAGCTTTGGTTACCTTTGGTGACCTTTGGGGTGACCTTTGGTGACCTTTGGGGTGACCTTTGGTGACCTTTGGTGGCCTTTGGTGACCTTTGGGGTGACCGTTGGTGACCTTTAGGATGACTTTTGGTGACCTTTGGTGAGCTTTAGGGTGACCTTTGGTGACCTTTGAGGTGACCTTTGGTGACTTTTGGGGTGACCTTTGGTGACTTTTGGGGTGATCTTTGGTGACCTTTGGGGTGACCTTTGGTGACCTTTGGTGACCTTTGGTGACCTTTGGTGACCTTTGGGGTGACCTTTGGTGACCTTTGGTGACCTTTGGGGTGACCTTTGGTGACCTTTGGTGACCTTTGGGGTGACCTTTGGTGACCTTTGGTGACCTTTGGTGACCTTTGGTGACCTTTGGTGACCTTTGGTGACCTTTGGGGTGACCTTTGGTGACTTTTGGTGAGGTTTGGTGACCATTGGTGACCATTGGGGTGACCTTTGGTGACCTTTGGGGTGACCTTTGGTGACCTTTGGTGACCTTTGGTGACCTTTGGTGACCTTTGGGGTGACCTTTGGTGACCTTTGGGATGACCTTTGGTGACCTTTGGGGTGACCTTTGGTGATCTTTGGTGACCTTTGGTGACCTTTGGTGACCTTTGAGGTGACCTTTGGTGACCTTTGGGGTGACCTTTGGTGACCTTTGGGGTGACCTATGGTGACCTTTGGGGTGACCCCTCTTGACCTTTGGGGTGACCTTTGGTGACCTTTGGTGACCTTTGGTGACCTTTGGTGACCTTTGGGGTGACCTTTGGTGACCTCTGGTGACCTTTGGGGTGACCTTTGGTGACCTTTGGTGACCTTTGGGGTGACCTTTGGTGACCTTTGGGGTGACCTTTGGTGACCTTTGGTGACCTTTGGGGTGACCCTTGGTGACCTTTGGGGTGACCTTTGGTGACCTTTGGGGTGACCTTTGGTGACCTTTGGTGACCTTTGGGGTGACTTTTGGTGACCTTTGGGGTGACCTTTGGTGACCTTTGGTGACCTTTGGTGACCTTTGGTGACCTTTGGTGACCTTTGGGGTGACCTTTGGTGACCTTTGGTGAGCTTTGGTGACCTTTGGTGACCTTTGGGGTGACCTTTGGTGACCTTTGGGATGACCTTTGGTGACCTTTGGGGTGACCTTTGGTGACCTTTGGGGTGACCTTTGGTGACCTTTGGGGTGACCTTTGGTGACCTTTGGTGACCTTTGGTGACCTTTGGTGACCTTTGAGGTGACCTTTGGTGACCTTTGGGGTGACCTTTGGTGACCTTTGGGGTGACCTATGGTGACCTTTGGGGTGACCCTTGGTGACCTTTGGGGTGACCTTTGGTGACCTTTGGTGACCTTTGGTGACCTTTGGTGACCTTTGGGGTGACCTTTGGTGACCTTTGGTGACCTTTGGGGTGACCTTTGGTGACCTTTGGTGACCTTTGGGGTGACCTTTGGTGACCTTTGGGGTGACCTTTGGTGACCTTTGGTGACCTTTGGGGTGACCCTTGGTGACCTTTGGGGTGACCTTGGTAACCTTTGGGGTGACCTTTGGTGACCTTTGGTGACCTTAGGTGACCTTTGGTGACCTTTGGGGTGACCTTTGGTGACCTTTGGTGACCTTTGGTGACCTTTGGTGACCTTTGGTGACCTTTGGGGTGACCTTTGGTGACCTTTGGGGTGACCCTTTTGGTGACCTTTGGGGTGACCTTTGGTGACCGTTGGTGACCTTTGGGGTGATCTTTGGTGACCTTTGGGGTGACCTTTGGTGACCTTTGGTGACCTTTGGGGTGACCTTTGGTGACCTTTGGTGACCTTTGGTGACCTTTGGTGACCTTTGGGGTGACCTTTGGTGACCTTTGGTGAGCTTTGGTGACCTTTGGTGACCTTTGGGGTGACCTTTGGTGACCTTTGGGGTGACCTTTGGTGACCTTTGGTGACCTTTGGTGACCTTTGGTGACCTTTGGGGTGACCTTTGATGACCTTTGGTGACCTTTGGGGTGACCTTTGGTGACCTTTGGGGTGACCTTTGGGGTGACCTTTGGTGACCTTTGGTTACCTTTGGTGACCTTTGGTGACCTTTGGTGACCTTTGGTGACCTTTGGGGTGACCTTTGGTGACATTTGGTGACCTTTGGTGACCTTTGGGGTGACCTTTGGTGACCTTTGGTGACCATTGGGGTGACCTTTGGTGACCTTTGGGGTAACCTTTGGTGACCTTTGGGGTAACCTTTGGTGACCTTTGTTGACCTTTGGGGTAACCGTTGGTGACCTTTGGGGTGACCTTTGGTGACCTTTGGTGACCTTTGGTGACCTTTGGGGTGACCTTTGGTGACCTTTGGTGACCTTTGGTGACCTTTGGTGACCTTTGGTGACCTTTGGTGACTTTTGGGGTGACCTTTGGTGACCTTTGGGGTAACCTTTGGTGACCTTTGGGGTAACCTTTGGTGACCTTTGGGGTGACCTTTGGTGACCTTTGGTGACCTTTGGGGTGACTTTTGGTGACCTTTGGGGTGACCTTTGCTGACCTTTGGGATGACCTTTGGAGACCTTTGGTGACCTTTGGTGAAATTTGGTGACCGTTGGGGTCACCTTTGGTGACCTTTGGTGACCTTTGGTGACCTTTGGTAACCTTTGGTGACCTTTGGGGTGACCTTTGGTGACCTTTGGGGTGACCTTTGGTGACCTTAGGGGTGGTGACCTTTGGTGACCTTTGGGGTGACCTTTGGTGACCTTTGGTGACCTTTGGGGTAACCTTTGGTGACCTTTGGTGACCTTTGGTGACCTTTGGTGACCTTTGGGGTGACCTTTGGTGATCTTTGGTGAGCTTTGGTTACCTTTGGTGACCTTTGGGGTGACCTTTGGTGACCTTTGGGGTGACCTTTGGTGACCTTTGGTGACCTTTGGTGACCTTTGGTGACCTTTGGGGTGACCTTTGGTGACCTTTGGTGACCTTTGGTGACCTTTGGTGACCTTTGGGGTGACCTTTGGTAACCTTTGGTGACCTTTGGGGTGCCCTTTGGTGACCTTTGGTGACCTTTGGTGACCTTTGGTAACCTTTAGGGTGACCTTTGGTGACCTTTGGTGACCTTTGGGGTGACCTTTGGTGACCTTTGGGGTGACCTTTGGTGTCCTTTGGTGACCTTTGGTGACCTTTGGTGTGACCTTTGGTGACCTTTGGGGTGACCTTTGTTGACCTTTGGTGACCTTTGGTGACGTTTGGGGTGACCTTTGGTGACCTTTGGTGACCTTTGGGGTGACATTTGGTGACCTTTGAGGTGACCTTTGGTGACCTTTGGGGTGACCTTTGGTGACCTTTGGGGTGACCTTTGGTGACCTTTGGGGTGACATTTGGTGACCTTTGAGGTGACCTTTGGTGACCTTTGGGGTGACCTTTGGTGACCTTTGGGGTGACCTTTGGTGACCTTTGGGGTGACCTTTGGTGACCTTTGGTGATCTTTGGTGACCTTTGGGGTGACCTTTTGTGACCTTTGGGGTGACCTTTGGTGACCTTTGGTGACCTTTGGTGACCTTTGGGGTGACCTTTGGTGACCTTTGGTGACCATTGAGGTGATTTTTGGTGACCTTTGGGATGACCTTTGGTGACCTTTGAGGTGACCTTTGGTGACCTTTGGTGACCTTTGGGGTGATTTTAGGTGACCTTTGGGATGACCTTTGGTGACCTTTGAGGTGACCTTTGGTGACTTTTGGTGACCTTTGGGGTGACCTTTGGTGACCTTTGGTGACCTTTGGGGTGACCTTTGGTGACCTTTGGTGACCTTTGGTGACCTTTGGTGACCTTTGGGGTGACCTTTGGTAACCTTTGGTGACCTTTGGGGTGCCCTTTGGTGACCTTTGGTGACCTTTGGTGACCTTTGGTAACCTTTGGGGTGACCTTTGGTGACCTTTGGTGACCTTTGGGGTGACCTTTGGTGACCTTTGGGGTGACCTTTGGTGACCTTTGGGGTGACCTTTGGTGACCTTTGGTGACCTTTGGGGTGACCTTTGGTGACCTTTGGGGTGACATTTGGTGACCTTTGAGGTGACCTTTGGTGACCTTTGGGGTGACCTTTGGTGACCTTTGGGGTGACCTTTGGTGACCTTTGGGGTGACCTTTGGTGACCTTTGGTGATCTTTGGTGACCTTTGGGGTGACCTTTTGTGACCTTTGGGGTGACCTTTGGTGACCTTTGGTGACCTTTGGTGACCTTTGGGGTGACCTTTGGTGACCTTTGGTGACCATTGAGGTGATTTTTGGTGACCTTTGGGATGACCTTTGGTGACCTTTGAGGTGACCTTTGGTGACCTTTGGTGACCTTTGGGGTAATTTTAGGTGACCTTTGGGATGACCTTTGGTGACCTTTGAGGTGACCTTTGGTGACTTTTGGTGACCTTTGGGGTGACCTTTGGTGACCTTTGGTGACCTTTGGGGTGACCTTTGGTGACCTAGGGTGACCTTTGGTGACCTTTGGTGACCTTTGGGGTGACCTTTGGTAACCTTTGGTGACCTTTGGGGTGCCCTTTGGTGACCTTTGGTGACCTTTGGTGACCTTTGGTAACCTTTGGGGTGACCTTTGGTGACCTTTGGTGACCTTTGGGGTGACCTTTGGTGACCTTTGGTAACCTTTGGGGTGACCTTTGGTGACCTTTGGGGTGACCTTTGGTGACCTTTGGGGTGACCTTTGGTGACCTTTGGTGACCTTTGGTGACCTTTGATGACCTTTGGCGTGACCTTTGGTGACCTTTGGGGTGACCTTTGGTGACCTTTGGTGACCTTTGGTGACCTTTGGGGTGACCTTTGGTGACCTTTGGGTTACCTTTGGTGACCTTTGGTGACCTTTGGGGTGACCTTTGGTGACCTTTGGTGACCTTTGGGGTGACCTTTGGGGTGACCTTTGGTGACCTTTGAGGTGACCTTTGGTGACCTTTGGGGTGACCTTTGGTGACCTTTGGTGGCCTTTGGTGACCTTTGGGGTGACCTTTGGTCACCTTTGGGGTGACCTTTGGTGCCCTTTGGTGACCTTTGGGGTGACTTTTGATGACCTTTGGGGTGAACTTTGGTGACCTTTGGGGTGACCTTTGGTGACCTTTGGTGACCTTTGGTGACCATTGGGGTGACCTTTGGTGACCTTTGGGGTGACCTTTGGTGACCTTTGGGGTGACCTTTGGTGACCTTTGGTGACCTTTGGGGTGACCTTTGGTGACCTTTGGGGTAACCGTTGGTGACCTTTGGTGACCTTTGGGGTGACCTTTGGTGACCTTTGGGGTAACCGTTGGTGACCTTTGGGGTGACCTTTGGTGACCTTTGGTGACCTTTGGTGACCTTTGGGGTGACCTTTGGTGACCTTTGGTGACCTTTGGTGACCTTTGGTGACCTTTGGTGACCTTTGGTGACCTTTGGTGACCTTTGGGGTGACCTTTGGTGACATTTGGTGACCTTTGGTGACCATTGGTGACCTTTGGGGTGACCTTTGGTGACCTTTGGTGACCTTTGGGGTAACCGTTGGTGACCTTTGGGGTGACCTTTGGTGACCTTTGGTGACCTTTGGTGACCTTTGGGGTGACCTTTGGTGACCTTTGGTGACCTTTGGTGACCTTTGGTGACCTTTGGTGACCTTTGGTGACCTTTGGTGACCTTTGGTGACCTTTGGTGACTTTTGGGGTGACCTTTGGTGACCTTTGGGGTAACCTTTGGTGACCTTTGGTGACCTTTGGGGTAACCTTTGGTGACCTTTGGGGTGACCTTTGGTGACCTTTGGTGACCTTTGGGGTGACTTTTGGTGACCTTTGGGGTGACCTTTGCTGACCTTTGGGATGACCTTTGGTGACCTTTGGTGACCTTTGGTGACCTTTGGTGACCGTTGGGGTCACCTTTGGTGACCTTTGGTGACCTTTGGTGACCTTTGGTAACCTTTGGTGACCTTTGGGGTGACCTTTGGTGACCTTTGGGGTGACCTTTGGTGACCTCAGGGGTGGTGACCTTTGGTGACCTTTGGGGTGACCTTTGGTGACCTTTGGTGACCTTTGGGGTAACCTTTGGTGACCTTTGGTGACCTTTGGTGACCTTTGGTGACTTTTGGGGTGACCTTTGGTGACCTTTGGGGTAACCTTTGGTGACCTTTGGTGACCTTTGGGGTAACCTTTGGTGACCTTTGGGGTGACCTTTGGTGACCTTTGGTGACCTTTGGGGTGACTTTTGGTGACCTTTGGGGTGACCTTTGCTGACCTTTGGGATGACCTTTGGTGACCTTTGGTGACCTTTGGTGACCTTTGGTGACCGTTGGGGTCACCTTTGGTGACCTTTGGTGACCTTTGGTGACCTTTGGTAACCTTTGGTGACCTTTGGTGACCGTTGGGGTCACCTTTGGTGACCTTTGGTGACCTTTGGTGACCTTTGGTAACCTTTGGTGACCTTTGGGGTGACCTTTGGTGACCTTTGGGGTGACCTTTGGTGACCTTAGGGGTGGTGACCTTTGGTGACCTTTGGGGTGACCTTTGGTGACCTTTGGTGACCTTTGGTGACCTTTGGTGACCTTTGGGTTGACCTTTGGTGACCTTTGGTGAGCTTTGGTTACCTTTGGTGACCTTTGGGGTGACCTTTGGTGACCTTTGGGGTGACCTTTGGTGACCTTTGGTGACCTTTGGTGACCTTTGGGGTGACCGTTGGTGACCTTTAGGATGACTTTTGGTGACCTTTGGTGAGCTTTAGGGTGACCTTTGGTGACCTTTGAGGTGACCTTTGGTGACCTTTGGGGTGACCTTTGGTGACTTTTGGGGTGACCTTTGGTGACCTTTGGGGTGACCTTTGGTGACCTTTGGTGACCTTTGGTGACCTTTGGGGTGACCTTCGGTGACCTTTGGGGTGACCTTTGGTGACTTTTGGGGTGACCTTTGGTGACCTTTGGGGTAACCTTTGGTGACCTTTGGGGTAACCTTTGGTGACCTTTGGGGTGACCTTTGGTGACCTTTGGTGACCTTTGGGGTGACTTTTGGTGACCTTTGGGGTGACCTTTGCTGACCTTTGGGATGACCTTGGAGACCTTTGGTGACCTTTGGTGAAATTTGGTGACCGTTGGGGGTCACCTTTGGTGACCTTTGGTGACCTTTGGTGACCTTTGGTAACCTTTGGTGACCTTTGGGGTGACCTTTGGTGACCTTTGGGGTGACCTTTGGTGACCTTAGGGGTGGTGACCTTTGGTGACCTTTGGGGTGACCTTTGGTGACCTTTGGTGACCTTTGGGGTAACCTTTGGTGACCTTTGGTGACCTTTGGTGACCTTTGGTGACCTTTGGGGTGACCTTTGGTGATCTTTGGTGAGCTTTGGTTACCTTTGGTGACCTTTGGGGTGACCTTTGGTGACCTTTGGGGTGACCTTTGGTGACCTTTGGTGACCTTTGGTGACCTTTGGTGACCTTTGGGGTGACCTTTGGTGACCTTTGGTGACCTTTGGTGACCTTTGGTGACCTTTGGGGTGACCTTTGGTAACCTTTGGTGACCTTTGGGGTGCCCTTTGGTGACCTTTGGTGACCTTTGGTGACCTTTGGTAACCTTTAGGGTGACCTTTGGTGACCTTTGGTGACCTTTGGGGTGACCTTTGGTGACCTTTGGGGTGACCTTTGGTGTCCCTTTGGTGACCTTTGGTGACCTTTGGTGACCGTTGGGGTGACCTTTGGTGACCTTTGGTGACCTTTGGTGACCTTTGGTGACCTTTGGGGTGACCTTTGGTGACCTTTGGGGTGACCTTTGGTGACCTTTGGTGTGGTGACCTTTGGTGACCTTTGGGGTGACCTTTGGTGACCTTTGGTGACCTTTGGGGTGACCTTTGGTGACCTTTGGTGACCTTTGGTGACCTTTGGTGACCTTTGGTGACCTTTGGGGTGACCTTTGGTGACCTTTGGTGAGCTTTGGTTACCTTTGGTGACCTTTGGGGTGACCTTTGGTGACCTTTGGGGTGACCTTTGGTGACCTTTGGTGGCCTTTGGTGACCTTTGGGGTGACCGTTGGTGACCTTTAGGATGACTTTTGGTGACCTTTGGTGAGCTTTAGGGTGACCTTTGGTGACCTTTGAGGTGACCTTTGGTGACTTTTGGGGTGACCTTGGTGACTTTTAGGGTGATCTTTGGTGACCTTTGGGGTGACCTTTGGTGACCTTTGGTGACCTTTGGTGACCTTTGGTGACCTTTGGGGTGACCTTTGGTGACCTTTGGTGACCTTTGGGGTGACCTTTGGTGACCTTTGGTGACCTTTGGGGTGACCTTTGGTGACCTTTGTTGACCTTTGGTGACCTTTGGTGACCTTTGGTGACCTTTGGTGACCTTTGGGGTGACCTTTGGTGACCTTTGGTGAGCTTTGGTGACCATTGGTGACCATTGGGGTGACCTTTGGTGACCTTTGGGGTGACCTTTGGTGACCTTTGGTGACCTTTGGTGACCTTTGGTGACCTTTAAGGTGACCTTTGGTGACCTTTGGGATGACCTTTGGTGACCTTTGGGGTGACCTTTGGTGACCTTTGGGGTGACCTTTGGTGACCTTTGGGGTGACCTTTGGTGACCTTTGGTGACCTTTGGTGACCTTTGGTGACCTTTGAGGTGACCTTTGGTGACCTTTGGGGTGACCTTTGGTGACCTTTGGGGTGACCTATGGTGACCTTTGGGGTGACCCTTGGTGACCTTTGGGGTGACCTTTGGTGACCTTTGGTGACCTTTGGTGACCTTTGGTGACCTTTGGGGTGACCTTTGGTGACCTTTGGTGACCTTTGTGGTGACCTTTGGTGACCTTTGGTGACCTTTGGGGTGACCTTTGGTGACCTTTGGGGTGACCTTTGGTGACCTTTGGTGACCTTTGGGGTGACCCTTGGTGACCTTTGGGGTGACCTTTGGTGACCTTTGGGGTGACCTTTGGTGACCTTTGGTGACCTTAGGTGACCTTTGGTGACCTTTGGGGTGACCTTTGGTGACCTTTGGTGACCTTTGGTGACCTTTGGTGACCTTTGGGGTGACCTTTGGTGACCTTTGGGGTGACCTTTTGGTGACCTTTGGGGTGACCTTTGGTGACCTTTGGTGACCCTTTGGGGGTGATCTTTGGTGACCTTTGGGGTGACCTTTGGTGACCTTTGGTGACCTTTGGGGTGACCTTTGGTGACCGTTGGTGACCTTTGGTGACCTTTGGTGACCTTTGGGGTGACCTTTGGTGACCTTTGGTTAGCTTTGGTGACCTTTGGTGACCTTTGGGGTGACCTTTTGTGACCTTTGGGGTGACCTTTGGTGACCTTTGGTGACTTTTGATGACCTTTGGGGTGACCTTTGGTGACCTTTGGTGACATTTGGGGTGACCTTTGGTGACCTTTGGGGTGACCTTTGGTGACCTTTGGGGTGACCTTTGGTGACCTTTGGTGACCTTTGTGGTGACCTTTGGTGACCTTTGGGGTGACCTTTGGTGACCTTTGGTGACCTTTGGTGACCTTTGGTGACCTTTGGGGTGACCTTTGGTGACCTTTGGTGTCCTTTGGGATGACCTTTGGTGACCTTTGAGGTGACCTTTGGTGACCTTTGGGGTGACCTTTGGTGACCTATGGGGTGACCTTTGGTGACCTTTGGTGACCTTTGGTGACCTTTGGTGACCTTTGGGGTGACCTTTGGTGACCTTTGGTAACCTTTGGGGTGACCTTTGGTGACCTTTGGGGTGACCTTTGGTGACCTTTGGGGTGACCTTTGGTGACCTTTGGTGACCTTTGGTGACCTTTGATGATCTTTGGCGTGACCTTTGGTGACCTTTGGGGTGACCTTTGGTGACCTTTGGTGACCTTTGGTGACCTTTGGTGACCTTTGGGGTGACCTTTGGTGACCTTTGGTAACCTTTGGGGTGACCTTTGGTGACCTTTGGGGTGACCTTTGGTGACCTTTGGGGTGACCTTTGGTGACCTTTGGTGACCTTTGGTGACCTTTGATGATCTTTGGCGTGACCTTTGGTGACCTTTGGGGTGACCTTTGGTGACCTTTGGTGACCTTTGGGGTGACCCTTGGTGACCTTTGGGGTGACCTTTGGTGACCTTTGGGGTGACCTTTGGTGACCTTTGGTGACCTTAGGTGACCTTTGGTGACCTTTGGGGTGACCTTGGTGACCTTTGGTGACCTTGGTGACCTTTGGTGACCTTTGGTGACCTTTGGGGTGACCTTTGGTGACCTTTGGGGTGACCTTTGGTGACCTTTGGGGTGACCTTTGGTGACCTTTGGTGACCTTTGGTGACCTTTGATGATCTTGGCGTGACCTTTGGTGACCTTTGGGGTGACCTTTGGTGACCTTTGGTGACCTTTGGGGTGACCTTTGGTGACCTATGGGGTAACCTTTGGTGACCTTTGGGGTGACCTTTGGTGACCTTTGGTGACCTTTGGTGACCTTTGGTGACCTTTGGGGTGACCTTTGGTGACCTTTGGTAACCTTTGGGGTGACCTTTGGTGACCTTTGGGGTGACCTTTGGTGACCTTTGGGGTGACCTTTGGTGACCTTTGGTGACCTTTGGTGACCTTTGGTGACCTTTGGTGACCTTTGGTGACCTTTGGTGACCTTTGGGGTGACTTTTGGTGACCTTTGGGGTGACCTTTGCTGACCTTTGGGATGACCTTTGGTGACCTTTGGTGACCTTTGGTGACCTTTGGTTACCTTTGGTGACCTTTGGTGACCTTTGGTAACCTTTGGTGACCTTTGGGGTGACCTTTGGTGACCTTTGGGGTGACCTTTGGTGACCTTAGGGGTGGTGACCTTTGGTGACCTTTGGTTTGACCTTTGGTGACCTTTGGTGACCTTTGGGGTAACCTTTGGTGACCTTTGGTGACTTTTGGTGACCTTTGGTGACCTTTGGGGTGACCTTTGGTGACCTTTGGTGAGCTTTGGTTACCTTTGGTGACCTTTGGGGTGACCTTTGGTGACCTTTGGGGTGACCTTTGGTGACCTTTGGTGACCTTTGGTGACCTTTGGGGTGACCGTTGGTGACCTTTAGGATGACTTTTGGTGACCTTTGGTGAGCTTTAGGGTGACCTTTGGTGACCTTTGAGGTGACCTTTGGTGACCTTTGGGGTGACCTTTGGTGACCTTTGGGGTGACCTTTGGTGACCTTTGGGGTGACCTTTGGTGACCTTTGGTGACCTTTGGGGTGACCTTCGGTGACCTTTGGGGTGACCTTTGGTGACCTTTGGTGACCTTTGGTGACCTTTGGGGTGACCTTTGGTGACCTTTGGGGTGACCTTTGGTGACCTTTGGTGATCTTTGGGGTGACCTTTGGTGACCTTTGGGGTGACCTTTGGTGACCTTTGGTGACCTTTGGGGTGACCTTTGGTGACCTTTGTTGACCTTTGGGGTGACCTTTGGTGACCTTTGGTGACCTTTGGTGACCTTTGGTGACCTTTGGTGACCTTTGGGGTGACCTTTGGTGACCTTTGGTGAGCTTTGGTAACCTTTGGTGACCTTTGGGGTGACCTTTGGTGACTTTTGGGGTGACCGTTGGTGACCTTTGGTGACCTTTGGTGACCTTTGGTGACCTTTGGGGTGACCTTTGGTGACCTTTGGGATGACCTTTGGTGACCTTTAGGGTGACCTTTGGTGACCTTTGGGGTGACCTTTGGTGACCTTTGGTGACCTTTGGGGTGACCTTTGGTGACCTTTGGTGACCTTTGAGGTGACCTTTGCTGACCTTTGGGATGACCTTGGTGACCTTTATTGACCTTTGGTGACCTTTCGTTGACCGTTGGAGTGACCTTTGGTGACCTTTGGTGACCTTTGGTGACCTTTGGTAACCTTTGGTGACCTTTGGGGTGACCTTTGGTGACCTTTGGGGTGACCTTTGGTGACCTTTGGTGACCTTTGGTGACCTTTGGTGACCTTTGGGGTGACCTTTGGTGACCTTTGGGATGACCTTTGGTGACCTTTGGGGTGACCTTTGGTGACCTTTGGGGTGACCTTTGGTGACTTTTGGGGTGACCTTTTGGTGACCTTTGGTGACCTTTGGGGTGACTTTTGGTGACCTTTGAGGTGACCTTTGCTGACCTTTGGGATGACCTTTGGTAACCTTTGGTGACCTTTGGTGACCTTTGGTGACCGTTGGGGTGACCTTTGGTGACCTTTGGTGACCTTTGGTGACCTTTGGGGTGACCTTTGGTGACCTTTGGGGTGACCTTTGGTGACCTTTGGGGTGGTGACCTTTGGTGACCTTTGGGGTGACCTTTGGTGACCTTTGGTGACCTTTGGGGTGACCTTTGGTGACCTTTGGTGAGCTTTGGTTACCTTTGGTGACCTTTGGTGACCTTGGGTGACCTTTGGTGACCTTTGGGTGACCTTTGGTGACCTTTGGTGGCCTTTGGTGACCTTTGGGGTGACCGTTGGTGACCTTTAGGATGACTTTTGGTGACCTTTGGTGAGCTTTAGGGTGACCTTTGGTGACCTTTGAGGTGACCTTTGGTGACTTTTGGGGTGACCTTTGGTGACTTTTAGGGTGATCTTTGGTGACCTTTGGGGTGACCTTTGGTGACCTTTGGTGACCTTTGGTGACCTTTGGTGACCTTTGGGGTGACCTTTGGTGACCTTTGGTGACCTTTGGGGTGACCTTTGGTGACCTTTGGTGACCTTTGGGGTGACCTTTGGTGACCTTTGTTGACCTTTGGTGACCTTTGGTGACCTTTGGTGACCTTTGGTGACCTTTGGGGTGACCTTTGGTGACCTTTGGTGAGCTTTGGTGACCATTGGTGACCATTGGGGTGACCTTTGGTGACCTTTGGGGTGACCTTTGGTGACCTTTGGTGACCTTTGGTGACCTTTGGTGACCTTTGGGGTGACCTTTGGTGACCTTTGGGATGACCTTTGGTGACCTTTGGGGTGACCTTTGGTGACCTTTGGGGTGACCTTTGGTGACCTTTGGGGTGACCTTTGGTGACCTTTGGTGACCTTTGGTGACCTTTGGTGACCTTTGAGGTGACCTTTGGTGACCTTTGGGGTGACCTTTGGTGACCTTTGGGGTGACCTATGGTGACCTTTGGGGTGACCCTTGGTGACCTTTGGGGTGACCTTTGGTGACCTTTGGTGACCTTTGGTGACCTTTGGTGACCTTTGGGGTGACCTTTGGTGACCTTTGGTGACCTTTGGGGTGACCTTTGGTGACCTTTGGTGACCTTTGGGGTGACCTTTGGTGACCTTTGGGGTGACCTTTGGTGACCTTTGGTGACCTTTGGGGTGACCCTTGGTGACCTTTGGGGTGACCTTTGGTGACCTTTGGGGTGACCTTTGGTGACCTTTGGTGACCTTAGGTGACCTTTGGTGACCTTTGGGGTGACCTTTGGTGACCTTTGGTGACCTTTGGTGACCTTTGGTGACCTTTGGTGACCTTTGGTGACCTTTGGGGTGACCTTTGGTGACCTTTGGGGTGACCTTTGGTGACCTTTGGGGTGACCTTTGGTGACCTTTGGTGACCTTTGGGGTGATCTTTGGTGACCTTTGGGGTGACCTTTGGTGACCTTTGGTGACCTTTGGGGTGACCTTTGGTGACCTTTGGTGACCTTTGGTGACCTTTGGTGACCTTTGGGGTGACCTTTGGTGACCTTTGGTTAGCTTTGGTGACCTTTGGTGACCTTTGGGGTGACCTTTTGTGACCTTTGGGGTGACCTTTGGTGACCTTTGGTGACTTTTGATGACCTTTGGGGTGACCTTTGGTGACCTTTGGTGACCTTTGGGGTGACCTTTGGTGACCTTTGGGGTGACCTTTGGTGACCTTTGGGGTGACCTTTGGTGACCTTTGGTGACCTTTGTGGTGACCTTTGGTGACCTTTGGGGTGACCTTTGGTGACCTTTGGTGACCTTTGGTGACCTTTGGTGACCTTTGGGGTGACCTTTGGTGACCTTTGGTGACCTTTGGGATGACCTTTGGTGACCTTTGAGGTGACCTTTGGTGACCTTTGGGGTGACCTTTGGTGACCTATGGGGTAACCTTTGGTGACCTTTGGGGTGACCTTTGGTGACCTTTGGTGACCTTTGGTGACCTTTGGTGACCTTTGGGGTGACCTTTGGTGACCTTTGGTAACCTTTGGGGTGACCTTTGGTGACCTTTGGGGTGACCTTTGGTGACCTTTGGGGTGACCTTTGGTGACCTTTGGTGACCTTTGGTGACCTTTGATGATCTTTGGCGTGACCTTTGGTGACCTTTGGGGTGACCTTTGGTGACCTTTGGTGACCTTTGGGGTGACCCTTGGTGACCTTTGGGGTGACCTTTGGTGACCTTTGGGGTGACCTTCGGTGACCTTTGGGGTGACCTTTGGTGACCTTTGGTGACCTTTGGTGACCTTTGGGGTGACCTTTGGTGACCTTTGGGGTGACCTTTGGTGACCTTTGGTGATCTTTGGGGTGACCTTTGGTGACCTTTGGGGTGACCTTTGGTGACCTTTGGTGACCTTTGGGGTGACCTTTGGTGACCTTTGTTGACCTTTGGGGTGACCTTTGGTGACCTTTGGTGACCTTTGGTGACCTTTGGTGACCTTTGGTGACCTTTGGGGTGACCTTTGGTGACCTTTGGTGAGCTTTGGTAACCTTTGGTGACCTTTGGGGTGACCTTTGGTGACTTTTGGGGTGACCGTTGGTGACCTTTGGTGACCTTTGGTGACCTTTGGTGACCTTTGGGGTGACCTTTGGTGACCTTTGGGATGACCTTTGGTGACCTTTAGGGTGACCTTTGGTGACCTTTGGGGTGACCTTTGGTGACCTTTGGTGACCTTTGGGGTGACCTTTGGTGACCTTTGGTGACCTTTGAGGTGACCTTTGCTGACATTTGGGATGACCTTTGGTGACCTTTATTGACCTTTGGTGACCTTTGGTGACCGTTGGAGTGACCTTTGGTGACCTTTGGTGACCTTTGGTGACCTTTGGTAACCTTTGGTGACCTTTGGGGTGACCTTTGGTGACCTTTGGGGTGACCTTTGGTGACCTTTGGTGACCTTTGGTGACCTTTGGTGACCTTTGGGGTGACCTTTGGTGACCTTTGGGATGACCTTTGGTGACCTTTGGGGTGACCTTTGGTGACCTTTGGGTGACCTTTGGTGACCTTTGGACCTTGACCTTTTGGTGACCTTTGGTGACCTTTGGGGTGACTTTTGGTGACCTTTGAGGTGACCTTTGCTGACCTTTGGGATGACCTTTGCTGACCTTTGGTGACCTTTGGTGACCTTTGGTGACCGTTGGGGTGACCTTTGGTGACCTTTGGTGACCTTTGGTGACCTTTGGTGACCTTTGGGGTGACCTTTGGTGACCTTTGGGGTGACCTTTGGTGACCTTTGGTGTGGTGACCTTTGGTGACCTTTGGGGTGACCTTTGGTGACCTTTGGTGACCTTTGGGGTGACCTTTGGTGACCTTTGGTGACCTTTGGTGACCTTTGGTGACCTTTGGTGACCTTTGGGGTGACCTTTGGTGACCTTTGGTGAGCTTTGGTTACCTTTGGTGACCTTTGGGGTGACCTTTGGTGACCTTTGGGGTGACCTTTGGTGACCTTTGGTGGCCTTTGGTGACCTTTGGGGTGACCGTTGGTGACCTTTAGGATGACTTTTGGTGACCTTTGGTGAGCTTTAGGGTGACCTTTGGTGACCTTTGAGGTGACCTTTGGTGACTTTTGGGGTGACCTTTGGTGACTTTTAGGGTGATCTTTGGTGACCTTTGGGGTGACCTTTGGTGACCTTTGGTGACCTTTGGTGACCTTTGGTGACCTTTGGGGTGACCTTTGGTGACCTTTGGTGACCTTTGGGGTGACCTTTGGTGACCTTTGGTGACCTTTGGGGTGACCTTTGGTGACCTTTGTTGACCTTTGGTGACCTTTGGTGACCTTTGGTGACCTTTGGTGACCTTTGGGGTGACCTTTGGTGACCTTTGGTGAGCTTTGGTGACCATTGGTGACCATTGGGGTGACCTTTGGTGACCTTTGGGGTGACCTTTGGTGACCTTTGGTGACCTTTGGTGACCTTTGGTGACCTTTAAGGTGACCTTTGGTGACCTTTGGGATGACCTTTGGTGACCTTTGGGGTGACCTTTGGTGACCTTTGGGGTGACCTTTGGTGACCTTTGGGGTGACCTTTGGTGACCTTTGGTGACCTTTGGTGACCTTTGGTGACCTTTGAGGTGACCTTTGGTGACCTTTGGGGTGACCTTTGGTGACCTTTGGGGTGACCTATGGTGACCTTTGGGGTGACCCTTGGTGACCTTTGGGGTGACCTTTGGTGACCTTTGGTGACCTTTGGTGACCTTTGGTGACCTTTGGGGTGACCTTTGGTGACCTTTGGTGACCTTTGTGGTGACCTTTGGTGACCTTTGGTGACCTTTGGGGTGACCTTTGGTGACCTTTGGGGTGACCTTTGGTGACCTTTGGTGACCTTTGGGGTGACCCTTGGTGACCTTTGGGGTGACCTTTGGTGACCTTTGGGGTGACCTTTGGTGACCTTTGGTGACCTTAGGTGACCTTTGGTGACCTTTGGGGTGACCTTTGGTGACCTTTGGTGACCTTTGGTGACCTTTGGTGACCTTTGGGGTGACCTTTGGTGACCTTTGGGGTGACCTTTTGGTGACCTTTGGGGTGACCTTTGGTGACCTTTGGTGACCTTTGGGGTGATCTTTGGTGACCTTTGGGGTGACCTTTGGTGACCTTTGGTGACCTTTGGGGTGACCTTTGGTGACCTTTGGTGACCTTTGGTGCCCTTTGGTGACCTTTGGGGTGACCTTTGGTGACCTTTGGTTAGCTTTGGTGACCTTTGGTGACCTTTGGGGTGACCTTTTGTGACCTTTGGGGTGACCTTTGGTGACCTTTGGTGACTTTTGATGACCTTTGGGGTGACCTTTGGTGACCTTTGGTGACATTTGGGGTGACCTTTGGTGACCTTTGGGGTGACCTTTGGTGACCTTTGGGGTGACCTTTGGTGACCTTTGGTGACCTTTGTGGTGACCTTTGGTGACCTTTGGGGTGACCTTTGGTGACCTTTGGTGACCTTTGGTGACCTTTGGTGACCTTTGGGGTGACCTTTGGTGACCTTTGGTGTCCTTTGGGATGACCTTTGGTGACCTTTGAGGTGACCTTTGGTGACCTTTGGGGTGACC
>CALNHX010005890.1:0-99140 GCA_940337035.1 Agriotes lineatus | reverse complement strand
CCTATTTTGTGCCAGTCTGTTATTCCCTTGTCTCTTAATGTGTCTACCAATTGACTGTCCCACGTCTTCTTCGGTCTGCCTCTTGTTCTCCTCTGCTGTGATCTTGCTTGCCATATCTTCATTACTGTTTTCTCTTCTCCCATCCTTACTAGATGGCCAAACCATCTTAATTGTCGTCGTTTGATGTCATCCATTACCGGTTCCACTTACTTCCAGCTTTTCCCTTATTTTACTTTTCCTTATTCTGTCTCTCTTGGATATACCCTTGACTCCTCTTAAGAATCTCATTTCCATTGCTTGAATTTTACTTTCCATGCGTTTCGTTAATGTCCAGCTTTCACTGCGTATGGTTTGTGGTCCATTTAAATTAATTAAGGAACTCACAACGAGAACTCGAAGGAAGAATACAGAAATCTGAGCAGAGAAATTAAGCAACGATGCAGAAATGACAAAAACAAATATCTGAATGGCATCTGTTATGAAATTGAACAACACACACACAAAAACGAAACAAGAGATATGTTCAGGAAAATCAAACAGATAACACGTAACTTCACACCAAGACATTGGGCAATAAAATCAGACGATGGAGTACTTTTGACGGACAAAAACCAGATAAAAGACAGATGGAAAACCTACTGTGAACAACTAATGGAATCCAACGACGATACTGACAACCCAACGCAAATAGAGTATTCAGAACAAGAGCCGCCCATTCTGAGAGAAGAAGTCTCTGCCGCAGTCAAAAAGTTAAAACCTAACAAATCCCCGGGTGTGGACGAGATCGTCTCGGAGATGCTGATAGCAACCGAAGAAACAGGTATTGAGGTATTACATAAGATTTGTCAACTAATCTGGAAGCACGGCACTTGGCCTGAAGACTGGACAAAATCAATCTATGTACCGTTTCATAAAAAAGGACCCAAAGATATGTGCGAGAACTACCGAACCATAGCCCTCATCTCACATGCCAGCAAAGTAATGCTGCAAATAATATCAGAACGCATAAAGCCTTATCTTTTACCACAGCTGCCACCAGAACAAGCCGGCTTCGTGCCAGGGCGTGGAACTCGAGAGCAAATCTTAAATGTAAGACAAATTATCGAGAAAGCCAGAGAATTCAACGTACCCACCTATCTCTGTTTTATAGACTACAGCAAAGCATTTGACTGTGTCCGCTGGCAAAACCTGTGGCAGATTCTGGACGAAATGGGTACACCGCGCCATCTAATCTCATTAATGAAGAATCTGTATGACAATAACACCGCGTATGTCAGAGTAGAAAATGAACTGTCCGATCCATTCTCCGTAGGCAAGGGGGTCAGGCAAGGCTGCATACTAAGTCCTCTGCTCTTCAACATCTATGGCGAGTGGATCATGAGAAAAGCTATTGAAGGTTGGAACGGTGGAATAGCTATCAACGGCATTAAAATTAATAACCTCCGATACGCCGACTACACCACGTTAATAGCAGCGTCGGAAGAAGAGCTGGTCAGTCTCCTACAGCGAGTTGAGAAGACGAGCAATGAAATCGGCCTACAAATCAACAAAAATAAGACCAAAATAATGATTATAGACCGCCAAAACGACAATAGACCCGACCTAAGGAAAATAAATAACATCGAGATAGTAGACACTTTCATATATCTTGGCTCCTTACTATCCAACAAAGGCGGATGCAGCCAGGAAATCAAGAGAAGAAGTGCAATAGCAAAAGACGCCATGGCCAAATTGACTAACATTTGGAGAAGCCACCAAATTACCCTGAACACCAAAATGAGACTGGTGAAAAGCCTGGTTTTTTCGGTATTTCTATATGGTTCTGAATGCTGGACTTTGAAGCAAACAGACAAAAATAGAATTGATGCCTTGGAAATGCATTGCTGGCGCAGGATGCTGAGAATAGCCTGGGTGGAAAGAAGAACCAATCAATCCATCCTAGAACATCTACAAATAAGGAAAAGGCTTCGCACCGTGGTAGTTGAAAAAATAACAACATTTTTCGGCCACGTAGTCCGAAGAAAAGGGCTGGAAAGACTCACTCTGGAGGGCACAGTTGTCGGCAAGAGGTTGCGTGGAAGATCCCCTACGCGGTACACGGACCTAATAGTAAACTTAACTGGCAAAAGCTTAACGCAATCCATTAAGAGGGCCGAAAACCGAGAGGAGTGGAAGTCACTAACACAAAACAACCCATGAAATCACGCTGCTCGAAATCGAGCGAACGACTAAGAAGAAGAAGAAGAAATTAATTTCATTCACCGAGTCCTGTATTCCTGCTTTTAATATTTCTCGATGATGCGACAGGTCATCTGGGTAAACTTTTTGTTTTAAAGTACCCCACAAAAAAAATCAATAGGTGTAATGTCAGGCGATGTAGCAGGAAAATTTATTGGTCCAAATGTTCCCATTTATCTTTCACAGAATTGATCTGTCAACCACTGCCGTATCAAAAGCGTCGAACGTCTTGTTGCCAAAGAATGTTATCCGGCATTTCTAGCAGTAAATTATTTAGAAACGGTGATAGGTTTCCAAAAGACGCAGATAAACATGTTGATTCAAATTCTCGTCAATAAAATATGGACCAACGATTCTATCGTAAAAAAATCCGCACCAAACATTCACTTTTTTATAACGTTGACTTCGTTTTTCAATGACGTAGTTTGGATTTTGAAAAACCCAGTAGCGACTGTTTTGTGATGAAACGTGACCATTAGTGCAGAAGGTTGATTCATCGGTAAAAAAGATCATTCTATGAAACTTTTTATCTACGAGGTAATTCATACCAACCCACAAACAAAAATCCAATCGCTTCTCTTCATCTCCATTTTCAAGTGCATGTCAGAGATTTGGTTTAAACGGCCGCACTTTTTTTCTGTATAAATTCTTTGCAAATGAGTTTTACTGATATTCAGTCTTTGTGGTCGTTTCCGTAAAGATAATTTTGATGTTTCTATCACTGAATCTAATGCCAAAAGTGTAGCTGTATCGTCTTCGTTGTATTTTTTGTTGGGTTTCTTAATAGTCACTAGAGATCCAGTTAAGTTAAATTTATTTACAAGTTTGCGCAGTGCTTCGCATGATACCACAGTGTTTGGGAATTTTTCATGAAAGATGTTCATAGCATATCGGTAAGATACGTTTCCAATGCCATAACATTTAATAAATACGTTCTTGTCTGATGGAAGTCGATACCATTTACTGTGGGTTTTTATCGTATGGTCTATAAATGACGCCAACTGTTCCAAATCGCCATCTTTCATATTTAAAATTTGAGAAATTGCAGCAAGATGCTTTCGCAGGTTCGTCGAAGTAAGGGCTATAGTTTTTTGTGGATCTCTCAATGCTTTTGTAACATGTTTTGTGCATGGTAGCTACTAATAGGGTTCTCCATGTTAGAAAGTCCAAATAAATAAACATTATTAATATTTTCGAAAAAGTTTTTTCGGTGTTTTATAGCGGTTTCGATAACTTCTAGTGTTGAATTATCAAATAATACAGGTACTCCTCCTCCGCGTTTACCTCTAATTATCACTCGCCTAAGATTTAATATTACAACTTTTTCACTAGGTGTGAGTAATTTTTCAAATTCGCCAGTTGAAGTGGTATTTATGTGCTTTTTGTAGGTTTCTAGTGGAATTCTCTGCAATTCTCTAACACGCCTTCTGTTAAATAGTAACATGTTGCAATCTGTGCTTTCTATTATCTCTTTACAAGCTTTTTCGCTTTTATTATTATTATTGTTCAGGGCTGATTTTGACGTCACTACTAGGTTGTCCAGATAGTTCTTCATTTTCTAAAAAAAGAGTTAAAAACGCTAAAACTCAAAGTTTCATCAAGCTAAAATGCAACTAAATATTGCTATCTAAATAAACTGTCAGTCAACCTATAAATAATTTATACAGTATTATAAAAATTAGCTCCATAAACAACTTACAGCCAAATCTTCTGTCACAGGAATTACAGTTGGTTTGTAGAATTTCTTTACTTGTAAATTTTGTCCGGCTTCTGTTGAAATTTCCGTTGACCAGTCATCAATGATTATTTTTTTGTTGAGTACGTTTAATAAAGGTGAATTTATATCTTGTTGAAGTACAAGTGAATATGCTGCATCAATGGCTTTCTTTAACCCTAGCAGGACCAACCTTTTTTTGGTTAACAGTTGGACCAAGGGGGGTTAATAAATGTCCGCATTATATTAAACTGCATATGGTCTATACTTATTATTGAATAAAATAGTTATACATTCTTAGTTACTAAAACAACATAAAAAACTGATGACTAAATATAAAAAGTACAATAATTCTTGCGTATTGGTATCTAAGTAGAATCTTCACCGTCAGTTTTCTCATCAGAAACATTGCAGTTCAGACAAACGTTGGATTTCTTGCTATGCGTTCCGCACACATATTTGCAACATTTTGAGCACGTAATTGTTGTTTTGGCTAACTTGTTGGTCTTCTTCTTCGACCGACAAAGTTTACAACATGTACGACATCTTCCCTTGCCAGACTGCGATAAAGTCGGGGTGACTGTTCTTGCCAATTTTCGGTCTAGTATGTGTTCCATGGCCTTGATAACACCAGATTGTAGACCATTGGTATTTTGGGCCCTTCGCTCTACATTTGGTAGTATTAGGGCCAGCCCAAGCTCTTGAAAGAATAATCTTCGACGATTACTCTTTTTGCTATTCCATTGTGGAAAATTCTGCTTGAATAAAGAGTATGCATTTATAACTGCAATATCCAACGGAGTGTAAAAAGCTGATAGTGGCCATCTTCTAGTTGACCATTTTGTACTGTGTTTCCTTGCCATTTGGTCTATAGTGTCTACGCCTCCTTTGGTCTCATTGTAAAACAGGTTTATGTCCGACTTACACTTATGAGCTTTGCTGACAGCATCACCTTCGTGTTGTGTAGACAACATTAGCAGTATTTTTGTAGGTTTCATACGGCTGACATAAGAAACAAGTGTAACAGGAGGAGTTTTGGACTTGGGATCTGTAAACGCGAACAGGCTTGAATACAGTGATCTCCCTTCAGTTTCTCTGGTATATGTTTCCGATTGTGTTGCAGCGTTCCAACCATTGTGAGTCCAAAATCTGTATACAACTCCGCTGCAATCTCCTGCATTTCTGTGTCATCAGTTTTTGGCACATTTTTACGTTCAGTCTCTTCATTTGTGTGGCGCACAATGAGTTGCAGAATTTCTGAGGTAACAAATTTTTTAAACGATTCCAGTACAGTGCTTACTCTCCCATCATTGCGCAATCCTGGTTTGTCACGAAATATATTTTGAGATGCTCGTCGGCGATATCGTGCTAGATGAGCTAAAAAAGTTCTTCCAGACTTGGCTTTATATCGATAACCAGTATCTGTATCGTTGTCATAGTCCAAACCACTGGAATTAGTATCACTTGCGTGCAGGGTTTCAGTGTCTTCATGTTCCGGTGTGATGATGCAATCTTCTATTCCACTCACGTCAGAGCTGCTCCCATCCGAACCAATATCCGACATAACCTCAAAATTAGAAGCAATAAAACGCAGTAGTCTTCTCCACGTACATACGTGTACGTGGAGAAGACTACTGCGTTTTATTGCTTCTAATTAAGACACCTCCACTATCAGCATGATGGATCACCTCCCTGATAACCTCAAAATCTGAGAGGTTCTATAATTCGCGTTCTAAATCGGAATCTGTCAAATACTGCTTAGCAATTGTTGAATGATTTGTTTTCTGTAATTCTTTGCAAAAAATCAAGAAGGGTCCAACGGATTTTTCATTATTTAAAACACCGACAAGTAAATTAGCCATATGTCGTCCACAGCTGTCCGTGGTTTCATCCACAAATTAGTGATTTGTGGTTTCATCTACGCTGATCCAATTGTGATTGTGTCCTATGCTTTGCTTTATTTGTTCAAACACGTTTGTGTAAACTTGATCCAAATAGTTCTTCCTCAACAAACTCTCGCTCGGAATTTCTCTCTTGCAATATTTAAAAAAAAATGTCTAGTGTACATTTTCCAAATTTTTTAGAGGAATATTACCTGCGATCATTGCACCGCAAAGATCAAAAGCAAATATTTTCTGATCATCAATTTTGGTGGTTAATGCTACTGATTCTGGTAGCGCTCTCTGCTTACTTCCACATTTATTCTGTTTATGAATAGCTGTTTGTATATGTTGAATTACATTATATTTCTTTTCAGTGGAAATCTGTAAACGTTTCATTAGCTCCTATTAAACTTAAAAATTAATTTCGACTTACCGTTTTCATACACAATCTGCAGAAAATGTTATTGTTTTCTATTGTTAGTTCTGGATAATTTTGTATCCAAGTAGAAGGTAACCCCTTATCTTTAACTTTCGGCATTTTAGTTGTTGATGCAGTGCACTCAAACAAACTATGCCTGTTTATATAATAAATTTAAAAAATTTAGGGCACGATACTTAAAATAAATTAAAAATAAGCCAAAACGAGTACCAAAATGTTAAAAAAAACGTTAAGTAAGCATCCATGCAAAGAATATGAAAAATAAGCAAAATAAAAGTAGTGCCAAACGCTTGACTTTTTGTGAAACGCTTAAATTCAAAAGCATTTGGAACTGCTTATGTTATAAACAAATAAGCAAAATGCCAGAAATCCGCGCTCTACTTATGACCGTCGATAAGTAGTACTGGTCTAGTTATATTCTCTTTATCCAACCACTTGTGGACTCCATTGGCTACGTACTCATAAAATACATCGCCTCTCATCCAACCACTCAGATTTTTCCATAAACCTCCACTAGGTAAACTATCTACAACAGCTTTCGGTGGCCGAATGTATGGGAAAACCACCATAGGATACACTGTGCTTCCACTAGCGTTAAAAACCAATAACACAGTTATTGTTTCCTTTTCAGTACCCCGTTTGTGTTCATACAGGTTTTGCCAACCAATCAGAACACCGTATTTTATATCTCCTGCCTAAAGTTTGCACCTCTTAAAAAACAGTCTTTGGGCACATTGAGAAGGAGGTTTCATCGCCGTTTAGCATTCTGGACGGATCTTTTAAAATATCAGCTACATTATTCTCAGTCAAAAAATGTTTTAACTCTGTAAATCATTTTCTTATGTATTGCTCTGTTATTACGCTTCTGGCAACTGTTAAGTTTTCGGTATCTCTAAATGAAAGTTCTTTATGCCTTTTCAAGAAGGCACGATACCATTTTTCTCCTGGTCTATTGCTCTTGAAAGGTGTAGAGCGTCCTTCCTTAACAACAATATTTTGAACGGTATCTAATAAATTACATTTTTTTGTTGAAATCCACACTTTGCTAATTCGCACAGCCATTTGACTAATTGATTTTCTTCGTCCGTGGTAAGTACAGTACTTGGGACCATTTTCTGGTCGGTCTTGTATAGTTGTTTTGGGGACGTTAAATTTTCGACTAGCTTTTCTTATGGAGAGATTGTTTCCTCGAATGTCTTTCAGAGCATCTATTAGTGCTTCCTGGGAATACTGATGTATTGCTCTTTTTCTCAATGTTGACATTTTTCTAAGGGTACTCAAGAGTATTAAAAAGACTATAAAACTATCTAGATATATTCTTGAGTTCACGTTAATAAAAATAAAATAAGAAACAAAAAGCTAGTATTTTTGTTGGTGGACGAGTACTGGCCAGTCGCTAGCCAGTAATCGGCCAGATAACAATACAAGCGGCCGACTATTGGGTCTAGGTAATTTTACAGCTAACTTAAACTAAAATTGGGAATTTGTATAATATTCTTTATATACCGTGTGTCCACAGGAGGACGCACCATAGGGATAACCTAATAGAATAGAAAGATCGGGTAATTCTGTGATCGCCGCAACGCTAAAACGTTGTTTTCTAGCTTCTGACTCGCCCCTGTATGAAACAAATGTTACTTGTGACATTTTATATGTGTGATTTAATGAGATTTGATATTGTTGTAAATGGTACAAGAAAAGGGACGGTGCACACAGCATTGGTGGATATTTATATTCTATTAGCATTATTTTATCTCTACGGTGCGTACTACTGTGGACAATGAGATTTGATATTGTTATAAATGGTACAAGAAAAGGGACGGTGCACACAGCATTGGTTGATATTTATATACTATTAGCATTATCTTATCTCTATGGTGCGTACTCCTGTGGACACACGGTATATGGAACATACGGTCGCAAAATAAGTAGTGGGACGCGTGGTCGACTATAGGATTTGCTTATAATCTGGTTGACCAATACTCGGCCATCAGAAAATAGTATGATCCGTTACTTTTACTGACTTTTTGAGGTTATATTCATATCGGCAAATGTTTAAATAATGATTAAAACGCATCAGATGTAAAATCATACTTCATAAAGGGTAAATATGGCCTAATATCACATGCTTCTGAAGTAGTCAAAAACAAAATTTTACTTACCAAACTTCGGTCACAACTACACCTTCAACTGTTAGGCAGTTGAAAACTAACAATTTTGAGGGTATGTTAAAGGAATTTTTAAAATGCGCGGGTGGCGCCATTTCTCCGGATAGCGCCATTCCCCCGGTCAACCCTACTTGGGGTAGGCTTGCCACCCACATTTTTTTTTTCAAAAAACTTGTCAGTTTGTGAAATGTACTTATGTCAATATTATTTTTAAACTGAAGCATAGTTTTTAGCATTGAATAATGTGCCCATAACGAAGAAGCAAGTATTCTTGACTTTTCACTAAAAAATACCAGCAAAGCGTCTTCATTAAAATTTTCAATCTTTTTCTGAGGGCGTCATTTTAAAAATACCTCATATTGCTGTTGGTATATTTTTCTAGATTTAGAAGGTAACAGTTCTTGTAAAACCTCTTCGGCGGCCTTTTCTAAACGAAATTCTTCACCACTTCTTCACCACTTTAGACATCCTTGCTTACAATAAAATGGCGACTTTTAAAATCAATCGTGTTGATAACGGTAAATTTATGTACACAACATTCTTAATGAAATTCGTATTTAAAATTAAATTGTAATTGTCAGTTTCCAAATTGACAGATTCAACATTTTTCAAATGTTTGATGATAATGTTCCCAAAATTGCAAAAAACAGCTTATATTACAAGGGATTAAAGTGCCTAAATCCGTTGAGTGATTATTTCCTTCGGGTCCTCACGAAATAATATTCACTCACGGGATTTAATGATGCAATTTAGTCCCTCCTGATATAATATACTGTAACTGATTTTGCGGTAGATACATTCACTTTCTTGGCATTTTTTTTCTTTTTATCATTCTTTTCGTTATTTTTACATACCAACTCTCGTTGCTGTGACCTACTGCTAAATTTTCGTGGGCATTGACAGGACATCGAAACAATTCCTTCTGGAAATGCAACATCTGGATGCTGCAGCATGTGAACATAATGAACGAATTTAAAACTTTTAAGAAGCTGAATTTGCGAAAGCAAAGCAGTGTTAGGTTTTTGAAAATTAACGTTTGTAAAATGAAAAATCATGACTTGATGTGTAGAAACTTACGTAAATCCTAGATGGACAGACAACTTTACTAGCACTAATCGAAGACCTCTGACGCCCGATCTTGAGGCTGGGTTATCTGTAATTTTAAAATGGTTGAGTGAAATAAAAAGTTCTTTGAAATATAATGTCTGTACAATAAATAAAGCGGTATATATTTTAAATAAGATACATCTGGAGCAAATGAGGGACCCGCTATTGGCACATTAAAATTAGGAGTTGCTCTGCTGGAAGACGAACTATGACCGATCCGTGGTTTTAATGCAAGCAATTGATTTCTCCACTGGAAAAACAGAATTTAAACTGAAAATAAAGGATTTTTCTAAAAATGCTACTTCTTAATTGCAATGCTACGATTTAAAATGTGCACGTGCTTCTGAAGAAGCTCGGTTTCAGTCCCCGTAGATAATTGATTTATTATTAACCAAGATTCTATCGTGGATTTGGAAGTGAATGAAAATTTTAAATTATGTGTTATACGTTTGGCAGTACTGAAGTGTATTGTCAGTCTATGTCAAATTCGAGATTAGTAGGTTAGGTTTTATTTGTTCTTTGACACAGACTGACGTAAAACGTATAAGGTCCAGCATATGATACCCTTTAATTCTACCTATAGCTCGTTCAACATGTATACGAGCTCTTGCAATGTTTCTTGTTTGAATTATTTTTTTTATACTTGGTCTTTAGCATGATGTAAAAAGAGTATGGTGTCCAGCGCGCAGCGAGTGAGTGAGATCATACTGTCCCGCTTCTGCTGTTGACGTCACGTTGGGAGCACGCTTTGGAATTAAAATAATAATACCATGAATATTTCAATTTCGGATCGTTTATTTGTTTAACTGACGAAATTGACGGAATTCAAATGATAATAATACCATGCGTAGGTCACAACTCCATTTGGTGCTACACCAACAAGTCCTTTTAAGGTATTCCTGTGTTTATAGCTACTATATAATTTCTTCTGCTTCAACATCGAACCTGGTTTTTCTAAAAAAGCTTCTGTGCAGTCCAATATCATCCTGGTATTAGGAAACAATCTAAAACAAGACGGAAGACACGCTTCATTGTCGATACGAGATGGTACATTAGCCATTAACGTTTTAAAAATTATTTCATGTAGTAAATGCAACCACGTTGTAAAAATGTTGTGGAACAGTTAAATCGTTGTGCCACGTCCTTATATGGCGTGTTCAAACACAGTTTATACAGTGTCATGAATAGTTGATTTTCTGGTTCGATCCTTTCAACATTCCATCCGGAATAGTACGATCGCTCTACTTTAGTCAACAAATTCAAGAGTACCATGAAAATGTCTTTGTTTGGAAGATCTGTATACAGCATTACTAGATCATCGTTGTCTTGAATGTGTTGAAAACAAAATGCAACTTCTAATTTATTTATTTTAGCCGTTAACTCTTCCACTTCTTTTTGCAGATAATAATTTTCAGCTTGAAGCAATGCTGTACTTTTAGCAATTGTAATTGTTTCAGACAAGTTCTCACTGGAATCTGCGTGGCTATTGCAACTCGTGCTACAACTGGCCTGATCATTTACTGGAATAACCTCTATTTTTCTGAAAGTAATTAATAATTAGGAAATAAAATCATGCATAACATATGCTTGCTCATTACCTTGCTTATCCTTTTTCTCGGGTGAATGGAACTCGAACCTTTTATTCTTACTGTGTTCGAAGAACACTGGGCCATTTTCACATAAACTATTTTCAAAGTGACAGCTACAAATCCGCGAGCTGTTGCTGGGATCTTTATCTTGTCTTCTAAAAATAATGTTTTATTAAAATAGTCTTTATATCTTATGTAAACATTGAAAATAAATTAGTAACTATAACCTAACTTACCGTATCAATTTTATCCACCGCTTTTTCTCCTTTTCGTCTTTGGGAAATCTATAAAATTTACATGTTCTATCACGTTCACTGTAGTGTCTACAATTTGGCCATTATTATTTCTTTAACAGCAAATTAAATGGTATAAAACGAGAAAACTGCCAACAAGATGCGTTCACTGCAGGTTAACGTCCATAACAACCGTTGTTAGGGAATTGGTTTGGAACCACGCACGGCGGAAGTACGTCACACTTACCATCCCTATTTGTATCAACCTTGTGGGCGCGCAAGGTGCAACCTCTACAATATTTTGGTGGTCGAAAAAATGCAATGAAATGGTTCTATTTCCCGCGACCCGAGCTTGTGATTAGTTCTGCAGTTAACTTGCATAGATAGTGGCTTTGGTGTTCTTAAAATTTAAGGAGTGATGTGATTTTTTCTAAATTACGCGAATGTACAGAAACATTTTGGCCCAAATACTATTATAGTCTTCGATGGATATTCAAACAGCAGCAATAGTGTGAAAAGTATGGAACAACTTCAGTGTCCTCTGTAGGTGCGTGGACATTTATAAGGCTGACCTTCCTGAAATTAACATTAGCATATTGAAGATTCGATGTTTAATGCTGAGCCATTGCAATGTATTAAGCATCGGAGCAATTTTCGTACGTCTATTGTTGTTACTCTGTCCTATTAATTTTTAATTATTATATCAAAATCAGTCAATTTCGTTAATCAAACAAATAAACGATCCGAAATTGAAATATGCATGGTATTATTATAATTTTAATTCCGTCAATTTCGTCAGTTAAACAAATAAACGATCCGAAATTGAAATATTCATGATATTATTATCATTTGAATTCCAAAGCGTGCTCCCAACGTGACGTCAACAGCAGAAGCGGGACAGTATCATCTCACTCACTCGCTGCGCGCTGGCATACCATACTGTTTTTACATCATGCTAAAGACCAAGTAATTTGAACAAGAACATTGCAAGAGCTCGTATAAATGTTGAACGAGCTATAGGTAGAATTAAAGGGTATCATATACTGGACCTTATACCTCAGAACCTTTTACCTGTGTCAAATAAAATATGGCAAGTTTGTGCGACACTGACAAATTTTCAGTACCCTTTAATTAAAGAGGTTTACTCAAATCTATACATATATAAAGGAAAGTCACAACCCTGACTAATCAACGCAGAGCCGTAACTGCTGGTACTACGAACTTGAAATTTGGGTGGAAGGTTCAATTGGTTACGTAAGGTAGTGCTAAAAAAGGATTTTTGAAATTCGTCCCCTAAGGGGGTGAAAAGGGGTAAAATCTGTTTTCACCAATTCCTAAATATCTCTTACACCCAATGAGGTATCGACTTGGTGTTTACTTGCAAAGATTTTCAATGCAAATGCCTAGAAACGTGTAAGGTGCAAATATGGATTCGGGATGAATTAAAGAACCCTTCGTATCTCCTACATTTATTGAGTTAGAACATTCTTTTTTGGCATTAGATGTAGTTTTAAATATTTAAAAAGTGGTTTGAAAGATTTTGAAAAATTTACCCCCAAGGGGTTGAAAATGGCTACACTGTGTTTTCACGAATTCCTCAATATCTCTTAGACCTGATAAGATATCGATTTGGTGTTTGCTTGCATAGGTATCCCCCAACCTAAAGGTGGTGCATTCGGGGTGAATTATAGAACCCCTTGTATCTCCTTTGTTTGTTGAGTTACAGCACCCTTTTGTGGCATATAGATGTGTTTTGTCAAATCTTTAGAAAGGGGTTTTAGGGTTTTTTTTAAATTTCACCCCTAAAGCGACAAAAAGAGAAAACGAAAAAGGGGTAGGGGGTTAATATTATTATTTTTTCCTTTTGGGATCATTTCAGGATAAAACGATCTGAAAGAATTTTTATAAATTTCACCCCTATGGGATGAAAAGGGGTAAACTGTGTTAGAATAAAATAGGAGAATTTCTGAAATTCGGTAGAAACGGGTATCCTGCTATAATTTATGAATACAACTTCTAATAAGTACATGTATTTTTGATTTTATCTCATTGTTATACTAAAACTATAGTTTTATCAATCTATACAAGGGTAGCGACAATTACATACATATTTTCAGGGGGTACGTGAAAAAAAAGAATTAAGAGAACTTCTTTCGGAAGAATATTGTTTCACTTTACCTACAATATTGTTTTGCAGCCTTTGTTAGTTTAGCATATTGAGTGAGCGGGAGGAGGGCTCCATAATTTATTTAAGATTTAGAAGAAGAAACAAACATTTGTAGTCCGTACGAAGAACGGGCATCTTGCTAGTGTAGAATTAAATAAATGTAGCATTTTCTTTACATTACATAATAAAATAAAAATACATTCGTTGTTTATAAGATTTTATTATTTATTAATAATAAGAGTAAGATTAATTTTCCATATTTGCAATGTGATTTAGAAACTGATTTATATAAAAATTCTTTATAACATCGAAGTTATTTTTCCAATTTTCATCTTTTTCGATCGGCTTAATAATAATTTGCGCTGGTGTCCACACTACAAGGTAGCATTTCTTTTTATTTAAAATATATAACTGCCCTTGCATTTGATGAAAGTAATCATGGTTATTGTTTACGTAGAAATTATCATTTTCTTTTTCGTACCTAATGATGTACTTGTCATCACAACCTCATGCTGCACTTAAATTCGAATTTCTATATTTAAACGGACATTTTATTTCGATAATACTGTCCTCCCCAACAAGTCCATCTGGACCCAATAAACCCACGTGAATCCAACCATAACCCAGTTTTGGTGACCGATAATCCGGTTGCTGCCGAAAATGCTTCAACGGCACATTTTTCATTATCACGGCCCCACTATATTGCCTTGACACCAGCAAGATCGTATGCTCCTGAAAAACAAAAAGTAATTTGTTGATTATAATTATACAAAAACAACGTTTTATGTTATTAATGCTTTCTACTTTTTACATGACTAGTAATAAAGTACCATGTAATATTCCAATATTATTACCTGTAAGTTTTTAAAAAGTTAAGGAGGATATCTGTTTCTTCTGCAAGCTGTCAATATGCTGCCAAAGTTGCTAGCAGTCACCCTTAATTTTTTATATCGTAACCATAAGGGGTTGCTGGCTTGGTTGGTAGTAGCGGCTGCTACTTCTTCTATTTTTTTCGTGGCAAACCCCAGCTTCCGTTGAAAATACTCAATTTTTGAATTGCTTGTAAGGTCATCTTCAGAGAAAATCATTTCTGGAATGGTAATTAATAGGGGTACCACGGTATTTTTTAATTTAGGCCCCAGCAACCACGAAAAGCCTACGTTGCCTCCAAACTGATTTAACTGGTTGCACAGTTCGGTTATATCGGCTTGCGTAATCTTTGTTTTGGAAGCAGTAAAAACCTTTGGAGCTGGATACAAATCTTCAATGGTGTGCAGTTCTTCTGACTCCGATGGTTTTTTGGCTGCCCAACTACAAGATTTATTCGTGACGGAAATATTATAATGAGCGAACAATGCCAACGCTGCTACATGGTGGCAGGTTGCTCTTGCCCTGGGACACGTGCAGTCACTTTTGGTAATGTGTCTCTCGGCATCCAGAGCTATCTAAAAAGTAACACAAAACTATTATTTTCTCTAAATACGTCCAAACATAACCTCAATATTTCTTGTTACTTTTACAGTGGCACATGCACTTAATAGAAACGAAATATTAATTTCCTAATAAATGTACCTCGACTTTGTACAGTTTATCTCTCATGCTAGTATGAACACTACCAGTAATAATTTTTAACTCATCTTTAAAATTCATGCTATACATGTCCTGATTCAACAGCATTTTCACCACGTTCCACTAGTTTTTTATCATCATTAAAATAATTATATATACGTAGCAGAAACCTTTACGACGTGCTTCTGCGCCATGTTTTACAATTAATTTTGCAGTATAGTAGTTGTTACGCTATTTCAACACTGCTTATAAAAACATTCATAACATCACTTGCAAATGTCCATAACAACCGTTGCTATGCAAATTGTTTAGAACCAGCATGGCAGTATTTCCGGGATATTGACGTCATCACTTAACAGAGGAATTGCATCGAAATATAAATGGCGGGAAAAAACATGGAAGCACTATAGTCGGGAATCTGGCCTCTCAAAAAAGCTTCTAAAATGATATAGTGTGCACTCGAAGATATAGTTTTAAAAAATATATACACTATCTGGAATGACCTTGCGGATCTGAATGTGGAGGCTTCATTCTTTTTGCGATTGCAAAGAAGCAGAAAAATATTTTCCGAAATTTTTTATTATTAAAAATTGATGAATTTTATGCGTCCATTGCATTCACAAACTTACTTTTGAATATTTCTCAATGATTTTTACACCAATGGAAAGCGTATTCTTTCTGGATTCAGATGATGTCAAATTAATCACGAAATTATTTTTAGCAAATGCTACAGAAGGTTTAAGCAAAGCGTACCGGGAACGCGCTGTATAATCTTCGGCATCGAGGTATTTTCTAAACTATTACACATAAAGGCATACTTCCAGCGTATGAAATATGTAAAAAGAAATGGAAAAGTTTTTAGTGAAAGAATTATCTGTATTGCTTTAATGTTCTAAAAAATACGATTTATTTTCCGCTGCTTGTTTTGAGTTTCACGCGTGGCGCGCTTTGCCGATCACTGATTTGAACTGTGCCAGCAAATAATTTGTATGTATTATACTTACTCATAAGTCATAATTATATTACGCTGATTGGTTATACGTAAATAATGTCATTTGTAATTACTAAAACCAGAAACTTATAGACTAATTTACTTGCGAACATAAACACTATTAAAAGTAAGTACTTCATGTTCTTCGCCTATTTATTATAACTTAAAGGGCAAAATACAGGGTGTTTCATAATATATGCGCAGGACTTCAGGATGTGATAGCTCGTCCAAAAATTTGAAAAAAGTTTCTATTAACTTACCCTCTAAAATGCACAATTTTCGAGATACAGGGTGTTGAAATTGAAAAAAAAATTTCGTTTTTTGCGAATATCTCCGGAACCGTTTATCGTACAGAAAACAGCTTTTGTAAGCATTTTCTACTCATAATAAGCTATGTTTTGTGCGAGAAAAAACTCTTTTTTAAGTCATAATTGGTGAAGATTTTGAAGGGGTAGTGAGTGTTTTTCTCCCCAACTTCTACGCCACTAGAAAAAGTACGGTTTTGAGACGCCCATTTGAACCGCCAATGTTTTCTACACAAAGTTTTCGAGAAAAATCAACTTTTATGTTGAAAAACATGGTCAATTTTTTGAAATAATTTTTTTTTACTAATTAAACAAAATTTATTTAAACGTTAGAACAAGTAACAAAATCAAACGTTAACTTCATAATTGCAAAATTAAAAAAAAATAACAAATCATACACAGTTAAATTAAATGTTGGAAATGTCCTCCGTTAGCTTCAATGCACGCAGCAATTCTTCGACGCATTGACTGTCTAACACGCAGGAAAATTCCCGGAGTGTTCCGAATTATGTCGCAAGATGCAGCAATGCGTTCTCTTAATTGGTCAACATTTTCAACCGGAGTAGCGTAGACTAGGGTTTTGAGATGGCCCCAAAAGAAAAAATCTAAACAATTAAGTTCGAGAGATCGCGGGGGCCACGTGAGCTCTTGGTTCTTCCATTGTAGATGGATGATAGGGGGTGAGAAGGGGGACCTCTGAAGATCTAGAGGCCTTTTGGTTAAATTGCTTTACTATCCCTCTCAATAAATGCCCTTAACAGGGTGATTTGGACTCTTGTTGTAAGTTCGCGATCGCTGCGGACTGCCTATTCCCAAGATTTCTCGTGAAGACAAAGTTGAGGTGGATGGATTCTTCGAATAGTTGCGATCGATGCGGGCTGTCCTGGAACGATTTTGGGGTCTTGTTGTAAATTCGCGATCGCCGCGGACTGCTCTTACGTCCAACCGCATGTCACCCGAACAAGGATGACAATTTTCAGGCCGCGATCGCTGCGGACTGCCTATGTGCCTATTCCCAAGATTTCTCGTGGGCACAAATTTGAAGTAAATGGAATCCTCGAACTGTAGCGATCGATGCGGGCTGTCCTGGATCAAATTTGCGAGTCGCGATCGATGCGGACGCTTCGGCCCAAAAATGGTGTAGTTATGGGCGAAAATCAAAAATGGATCCTGCTCGGGCTTTTGCGCTCCTGATACCCGGGGTAGATTTTTGAAAAGTAAAACGGCCCGTAGATTAAAAGTTTCTGCGCGAGATTGTTGCCGGTGATAATAGATGACCGTAATTAGTGTCTATTCCAGTCTAAGTTCATGGAATTTATCACACGCGCCCGATAAGTGCGGAATTTTTGGACGATCGTGTCGAGGTCGGCAAACTGAAACGTTGAAATAATTTGCCGTAGAAATTTCGAAGGATGTTCCCTCTCACTCGATCTCACTAATTCGCGGATCCACAGCACTTGCTTCCACCTGCAGAAACCAAATTAAAGCAGCGATGAATGGAAGAAATCACAAAAATCGCTCCCAAATTGTTAATTATTGAGCTACGAACTTGAAATTTGGAACGTAGGTGGACCGTCACAAAACACATCTGCTGGCACACTCGCGAATGTCACCCGAACCGTACTTCCAATTAAAAACTTTTAGCAATTAGCGGAGCGACACAAAACTGCGTGCGCTCGGCTCGGCGGCACTTAAGAGAGCAACCAAATTAAAGTGGGCCGGAGCTCCATCATGCATGTTTTGTCTTACTTGAAGCGGTACATCTTCCAGCAGTTCCGGCAGTACATCTTCTAGAAATTGTCGATAATCTGCACCGTTTAATCTGTTCGGTAAAAAATGTGGGCCTATCAAATGATCACCGACGATGCCAGCCCAAATATTCACGGAAAATTGTTGCTGATGATGGCCTTCTGCAATTTCATGTGGATTTTCTTCCGACCATATGTGGTTATTGTGGAAATTGAAAATACCATCTCTCGAGAAAGATGTTTCATCGGTAAACAGAACTTCGGTTCCAAACTGAGGATTCTGAGCTATTTTGTCTTGCATCCATCTACAAAAAGCCAATATTGGCGGAAAATCTCTTGGCAATAAGGCTTGTACTCTTTGGATATGGTAGGGATACAAAAGTTGTCTTTTCAAAATTCTCCAAACCGTCGGGTGAGGTATGTGTAAGTTGTGAGCAATTTTTCTGGTACTTGTGGTCGGATTTTCTTCAATTTCGTTGAGGACAGCCTCTTTTACTTGGGGATTTGCAATTTCCATAGGCCGCCCATTATCAGCAGTATTCTTTTTAAAACTTCCATTTTCCCATAGTCGTTGGTGAATGCGTTGAAACAAGTTATGGTGTGGTACTTGGCGATCAGGATGTCTTTCTTGATACAACCGCCTTGCTTCTGCCGAATTACCGCTCGCCATTCCGTATAGGTAATGCATTTCGCACATTTCAGCGTTTGTGTAATTCATTTATAATTTTGTAATAAAAATTTACTGTTTGCTGGTACAAACTAATTGTTATTTTGACAGGAGGTAGCTTTCGTTTTAAAATTTAAAGCCTACTTGATAAAAAAATTATAAATTTTTTTACACAAACGCTGAAATGTGCGAAATGCGTTACCTTTACGGTTTGGAGAATTTTGCAAAGACAACTTTTGTATTATTTCTGGTCGAAGCGCGCTCACTTTCTTTCCCGAGTAAGCTCGCTGACAGGCAGTTGAGTTGCTCGATTATTGATTTTTCACCGAGCGCTTTCGCAAAATTTGAAATTAACGAAGCAGGCCAAGACCGCTCTTGTTTAAACAAATGAAAACAGTTACGGACTCCGGTTGAAAATGTTGACCAATTAAGAGAACGCATTGTTGCATCTTGCGACATAATTCGGAACACTCCGGGAATTTTCCTGCGTGTTAGACAGTCAATGCGTCGAAGAATTGCTGCGTGCATTGAAGCTAACGGAGGACATTTCCAACATTTAATTTAACTGTGTATGATTTGTTATTTTTTTTTAAATTTTGCAATTATGAAGTTAGCGTTTGGTTTTGTTACTTGTTCTAACGTTTAAATAAATTTTGTTTAATTAGTAAAAAAATTGACCATGTTTTTCAACATAAAAGTTGATTTTTCTCGAAAACGGTCAACTTTAGAGCTTATGACCAAGAGTACCTTTTTTGTGTAGAAAACATTGGCGGTTCAAATGGGCGTTTCAAAACCGTACTTTTTCCAGTGGCGTAGAAGTTGGGGAGAAAAACACTCACTACCCCTTCAAAATCTTCACCAATTATGACTTAAAAAAGATTTTTTTTCGCACAAAACAGCTTATTATGAGTAGAAAATGCTTACAAAAGCTGTTTTCTGTACGATAAACGGTTCCGGAAATATTCGCAAAAAACGATTTTTTTTTTCAATTTCAACACCCTGTATCTCGAAAATTGGGCATTCTAGACTCTAGAGGGTAAGTTAATAGAAACTTTTTTTCATATTTTTGGAGGAGCTATCACATCCTGAAGTCTTGCGCATATATTATGAAACACCCTGTATAAAAACATAAAAAAATGCAGTGCTTTCCTCATAAAGCAGCTATAAGCACAAGAAAATTCAAGAAAAAAATGGAAAAACCGAAGCGATAACTTTCTTAAAAATCTGGTGTGATACACTCACACAACTTCCTTTTACAGTGATCTTATAATTAGTCAAAAATTTCATTTTTATTTTTTAACCATTTGTTAAAAATTTTCAAAAATTACAAATTCTACAAAAACGGTACAAAATCGAGTGTTAGTTGAAGAGACAAATTTTCTCTAGAATTTTAAGGTGAATTCAAAAATGTAATAATATACCGGGTGTTTTATTTAAAATAGGAGTTAATAAAAAAAATAGAAAAAAAAACAAAAGAAACCCACTTTAGAAGTATTCAACTGGAAAATCACCTATCTCACATCAATACACATTAAAAATGTAAGAAAAATGTAAAATTAAAAAAAATCGTTAGAGCCGTTTTTGAAAAATCGGAAAAAACTGAAAAATCACAAGAGTAAACACCTACTTCCGGTTATGCGATTTTCTTCAAAAGCTTGCTGTCTCATCTACATAGTACACAAAACTTATATATGAAGTTTCAATGCCATACCTCTTTTCGTTTTTGAGATATTCTGTTCACAGACACACATACAGACAGACAGACAGACAGACACACAAACCAATGAAAAAAAATATGTTTTTTGGGATCAGGGGACTCTAAAACGTGAAGATCTGTTGAAAACTCAATTTCAAATTTTTGGGTGAATCCAATACTTCCTTTATAGTAGTAAAATGAAGTAAAAAAGTACCACTTGACAAAAAAAAATTATTGATTATTTTAAAACTTAAAAAATAATACACTTGCTATTGCAAGCTAAATTTGTTGGTTTGTATATTCATAAATAATAGTTACTAAGTTTTATTTTCCATACAGGCCTAATCTCATAGGTTACAAAATATGATTTCAAAATTTTCAATAGAAGAAATATTTAACATAATAAGATAGTCTTTGCCATGTAAACCGTTATACGGTGCCTTACAAGAAAAACACTGTATACACAAACATGCATTTTTAAAGTAAATTAAAAGCTAATACATTGACCCTCACAATAGCAACCTATTATATATTTTAATCCAGCTTTGTTACAACTACAGTTCCCAGAACATTTTCTAAATTTACACTTACAAAATATATTTTCGTAAGTTACATTGGGACGAACACTTATAGTTATTAAGCTTGGGATAAGCACATGAAGACGACCTACCTCATTCTTCCATACCCCTCGTAAACGCGCCATGTTAAACTCACTAGTACAACCCACAATGTAAGAAATATCAAACAAGGCTAAATATTGAATGCACTATGCTGGTTAGTGTTCAATTATCAATATTAAAATGTCAAAACTCAATCTTCCATACCTCTCCTAGTTCATCAAAACTAAATATCAAAAAACCTCAATCTTCCATACTTCAAATATCAAAAATCCTCAATCCTCCATACTTCTCATAATCAAATTCAAATATCAAATATCAAAGTACGAGTTCGCAAACTTAGGGTGCAGTCCGATACACGAGCAACCAATTGGTTCTTATAGAAAAATTCAAATCATAAGATAACCAATGGTCCAAAACGAAAATCCAATACCCAGAAACCCCACGAACAAACGTCCAACTATCCGAACCAATTATCCTGCTTCGGATAATTCAAAATTGAATATCAAAACTTCGAACTAAAATCTGTGCCTTGGCACCTTTGCAAAAATATGCCCCACGTTGGGCACCAATTGTTACCCCTTATTTCCCAATACGATACAACAATTAAACAACTAAACAATGCATTACAACACAATGTCCCTCTGTGCTAATACCTGCTAAGAATCTCTGTCACCAAAAAGGGGTAGCTTGGGAGTGTACGCTCGCGGCCTCTCAGCCGAAGATGGGAGTGGGTTTTTAAGAACGAATTACCTGATGTTGCAGGATCCGGAAAGGGCGCCACGCCGTTGTCTAGCTTCAGTTTTAATACTCTCAGGTGAAACGTGTAACGGCGAATCTAAATAGCTCATTCAAGAAAATAGAGACTCGATGCAGTAGCAAATAAAAGTTAGAGTACAGTATTGCACATATAATAACCACAACGATTCCAAAACGACACAGCCTGTACATATGGATAAATAACAAGTATGCGATCCAGATAATTAAAACATACAAGTATGCGATCCAGATAAATGTAACACACAGCCCTATTTAGCATAAATACATGTTAAACAACAATTCAAATTCTTGACCTTAATTAGGACCCAAACTTTTAATGAATGTAATAAAATTCAGCAATATAAATGATTAGGTAAATTTAGAACAAAAAGAAATGGTCCTTAAACGTTGCGTTCTGCACACGCCTAGGTAAATTTAGAACAAAAAGAAATGGTCCTTAAACGTTGCGTTCTGCACACGCCAAAATAACGAGCCTTATACATTCGTAGCTCTATATTTAACGCGATCTACACCTGGTGATTGTACCGTTTAAACAGATCTGTGTAATACGCACTTCCAGAAGCCGCATTGGCTTGTAAATTGAGCCGTTCGTGTGACAGTATTACTTCGTTCAAGTCACAGTAATACCATAAATGAGCATTTAAATGTTAAATATCACATTAGCAAAGTTAACTAGCAAGGACGGATCCTACCATAAAGTCAATTACAATTTTAGCAGAAATCGTGAACTTTAAATGTTTAACTATTTCGAACAGGTCAGCTGGAGCAAAATTTAATATAGAATTAAATCCCTAACGATCTAAAACTCAACGAGCTTGGCCGTAGCAATAAGTTATAATTACACAATAATATTACCAAATAGATTAATTGAAATGCAACAAGTTGCAAACGGTTGTGCTGGTCGCTATTAATTAAATTAAATCAGTGACGGAGCAATTCTCAAATAAATTCCATAAGCATTACAGCATTAAAACGAACAAATCAGCTGCACGGCAGCACGGCGCAAATTAAGCACTTTAACAACAATTAAAAACAACTAAAGCAACTGAGGCGATAACCAAACCTCAACGAAGTAGAGAGTCCTTTCCACAGCGAACTCCTGCAAGTGAAATTTCGGCATGGTTCCCCAAATTTTTGGCACGGGGTCCACTTTAGCTTCGCGAAGTCAGCGAATGGGACATGCGAATCGGCCCCTTGAAAGCGGAGCTTGCAAGTAAATTCGAGCCGCTAAGGAGCTGCCCCAGGAAGTTTGCTGCCCCAACGAAATTAGCTGTACAACGACGTCTGCCGCCCAAAAACTCTGCTGCCCAAAAAATCTGCTGCCCAAAAAATCTGCTGCCCAAAAAGTCTCCTAATATAAGAGGCTTCCAATTAGAAATTTGCACTTAAACGAACAATGTTACGTACCAGGGATCACGTGGAATTTTTGCATAGCAATATCTAGCGAAACGCATCCATGGAGACTTCAGGCACAAAGAAGCACTACGAGGCCATCATTAATGAACGAAAAGCGGCAAGAAGAGCCCAACACTTGGCACAAAACGAGCGTCTTACGAAGCCATCCAAAATGGACGCTTATTGCAAGAAAAGCACATCACACGAAGTCAATTCGCTTGTTTGCAAAAATCGATAAAATGAGCGTGCCCTTTCAACACCTGACCAACGGGAGAATTTATCACGTCAAAATCGACCAATAATGCGATCGATTCAAAATCGTTACAACGCGCGTCCAATCGATGCGCCACCTATCTCAGGATGCGATACTTGAAGAATTGTGCACTGCAATGCCGGTAAAGAGCTAAGCTTAAAATGCACGTTGGATGGCCTAACTCCAGGCGCTAAAAGTTACAAAAATTGAAACGTAACACGTATAAATAATATGTTGGTGGCACTGTAAGTCTATGTCAAATTCGAGGTTATCAGATTAGGTTTTGCGTCAGTTTTGATACAAACTGACGCTAGGTTTTGCGTCAGTTTTGATACAAACTGACGCAAAATCTAACCTGCTAACCTCGAATTTGACACAAACTGACGCGAAACCTAACCTGCTAACCTCGATTTGGTATAAACAAACAAAAGCATCAACAAATTTTGCCTCTTAATGGCGGTCGATTCGAGCGACCAATAAAAAAGAATACATATGTGTCACTTTGAGGTTTGAAACACAATTCCGTCAACGTGACGTTTGTTGGCAATCCAAAACTTTACTTAAAATTGGCAAGACTGTAAGTCTATGTCAAATTCGAGGTTAGCAGGTTAGATTTTGCGTCAGTTCTGACCAATGAACTGCATACTACGTACCTGGAAGGGACCCGTTTATCGGCAAAAGTGGGGCAAAACCAATATGTATGCAACCCGCAGTTGTGACGGCTATCTATCTCTTTCTATCTTATTTACTTATACGGCAGTGTGCTGAAAGATTAGGGTTTTTTTAATGTTACGCATTTTTAGAAACTGTTTTGGTAAAAAACTACATTATTGCTGAAAATATACAAGAATCGAAAGATTTTTGACATTTTAAGTGAACGAAATATATACTTCTCCTGGACAAAATTAACGCATCGCAAAAGAAATATTCTGAAAACTAAATTTTTCATATTATTATAAGTTGTGAAGTTTTCCTGTTTTTCCTTAAATACAAAATAAATTTCCGCTAATGCTTTATACAGGGTGATTCAAATTAAGTGCGCACCATTGCTATCTTTGTTATTATTAATTTTACAAAGTAGGTTAAATTAGCAAACTAGTAGTGTTTTTGGCGCTGATTAATATGCAATTAATAAAAAAACAATCGAATAACGAGTTTGCGACAAAATTAAAAACTTTTAGTTTTTTTATATCTATAAACTGAAACTTGCGATAACTTCTTTAGTTCTCCAAGAGTATCTAGTTTTTTCTTTTTTACGGTTTTTGTGTTTTTTTTCATTTTTTGAGCGTTGAAAATTAAATGTGGGAGGGGTAAGAAAATAAAAAATCATATAAATGAAGAATAATATTTTTTATAATATTATACATTACATACAAAAAATACACTTTAAAGTTCTAAATCTACATTTTAAATTAGCTACTCTTACATTTAACAATTTTTAAATAACACAAGTTAGTCATCTTTTGCCTCACTGTTGCAGCATTTCCATGTAGCTCCAAATTCATGAGTGAAGAGTGGTGATGCATTCGACATTTTATAAAAATGTCAAGAATTTTTCGAACGAGCTGAATCTCGTGGCACTCTTCACTCATAAATTCTTGAGTAACAGGGTGGCTAGGTTTAAACATAGCAATATTTTCAGAAAAATACTTAATGACTGTATAAATAATCCGTTTTTTTATATTCATGCCTCTTTTTACGACATCTTCATTTTCAAGCATAAAGCGAAATTACCGTTCAGTGAAATGTAGAATTTTGTAAACTATATCAGATGAATAAATAAGGCCACCACGAGATACAGAATTTATAAACTTTTTCAAGGTTTCTGGTGGTGCACTGTACATGTGATCCTGAAGCCTAATACTGTTTTTTTGTAGCAAAATTTCAAGGCAATGATCACATGTGCTTTTATTAATAAGACGACGTACTATGTACCCAGATATGTAATATAAAATATTTTCTTGAAAATCGCTTAATTTTCTTGTTCCAAATACTCAGTATAGGTGGAAAGTAGATCAAGTTCTATTTGTTGTGAAACATCTTGATTTCGCCTATTTTCTGACCGAAACTCAAATGCAGGTGTACAGTATGTTTAAAATTAGAGCAATTTGCGCTAACACTAGAAGTTACTGAGTTCCTGAATATTAATTGTCTTAATACCCACTTGAGTTGCTGAGTGTTTGGATTGTTGTTCCAGCCGCCCCTTGATCTTATGCAAGAAAAAAAATTTCAAGATGATCTTGAGAACATTTGTATGTTAAAAAATACTTCAGTGGGTCTTCATCTAAACTAAAGAGATCTTTTGCTAGTTGTAAAATACTGTCCATTGTTAATATGAAGCGAAGGGCAAACGTTTTACGAATACTATTTAGCAGTGGAACGCCTTCCATAGTTAAACGTTTTAGGTATTGTTTTGTTTTAAAAAAAATATCTTCAAAATATTTTAAATTATTTGGCCTAATTGGTGCTTTAAAGCCTTTTCCAAAAGGATTTCTGCAGTTCAATATATCAAATATTCGGTCAATGGTTCTTATAAATTCGACACTAGCATGAACTGCCTTTGAATTTATCAACATTACATTTCTCTATATATTCTATGGCATCTGCCACACCACTACTCAAAGTTCGAGCGGCAAGTCTTACATTCATTACCTGATTCTTATAATTTATGTGACGCAAAGTAAGAGAGTTTGCTAACTTGAATTTTTCTGAGTTTTGAATTTCATCTAATTGTTTTATATATTCCCAGTTAATCGTCCCTGATTCAGATTGTATTTTTTTTTCGGCCTAAGCATTTCTTGCCAATTTCAACATGTGACAAATATCCAAAATACAGTACACATTTATGGTTTTATTACATGGATGAGAAAAGCATGGAACTAAATTGTCAGCAACAATATTACAACCTAACAGCTTATAGGTTGCAATATTGGCTTGGGCACCATCAGATGTAATTGATCTGACTATTATACCTATCTCAAATAAGCTTCTTAAGCAAGAGATAATTAATTGAGTTTGTAAATGGGCATCAGCTTTATTTGTTAAAAAATAGGCTACTGGACATTTAAAATTATGCCCATAGCTTACAATTTGGAAAAATAAAGCCTCTGATGCTGGATTTTCCTGATCTACTTCAGCTATACCACCATAATTCACATTTCCCAAAAATTTTCCCTCACCATGGTCCCATATAACTTGCTTTCTAATTGACATACCATCAACTATTAGAGCACAGTTTCTTAAGTACTGCTTAGACCTAACTTCTGTCTTTAAAAAATCTAAAACCTCACCTAAAATACCTGGTTCACAATTAATACTACTCAACCATTTTCTAATAGTTCTACCATTAGGCAAAACAAAATGTTCTCCTAAAAATTTATACGCTTTTGGCGAATAAAAATAAATCGTATGCGCAAACTGCTTCATTAAGGCTGAGTATCTTCTTTGACTCGGATTTACTCCTTCATCTTTTTGTTTTTGGAGTAGAACTAATTCCAATGGTAAACCTAAAAATCATAATAATATATCTAATTTATAATTGTTTAAAACAAATTTTATTCTCAGTATTACCTTCAAAGTATTTACTTAGAACAGCATCGAGGCTTTCATTACTATTTCCACTTTTCTTTATTTCATTAATGACATCTTTCATGTTGTGAATTTTAACATCCCTTCGTTTTACTTTCTGCTTTAGGGTTTTCACTTTTCGCCGTAACTGTGTAATTCTGTTGTCAGGAACTGTTTGAGTTTCCTTCTCAGCAGAGGCAGCAGACGTTAAGGGTATGTCAATATCCATTAACATATTTTCAGTTTGGGAACTTGTGGTAGGATCGATCTAGAAAAATTTATTATTAATTCATTATGTTTACTAGTTACAGCAGAACTATATTATTTGTTAGTGATTATTATGTGTAAGTCCCACCTGTTTAAATATTTTTCTACGAGGAGGAGTACTTTTTGGCAACAAATGTTTGGGAAAAGAAAACACACTGGGTACAGCATCAGGTTTTAATAATTTGGCAGTCAATCCTGGCTTTGCAATATATTCAGTTGGAAGAAAGTGCTGGCCACAAAGCCTGCTCGTTTTCGATGGTGTCCAATTATCCCTACGAATAGCGTTAATCCATAGCTTTAGTATTTCTGGGCGTTTAAATGGAAAACTAAAACAATAAAAACGTGTTATAAATAATTCGATAATGATTGGGACTGTATATGCTAAAATCGGAAACATATTCTAAACCAAATTGTTTTTCAACTTACGTATGAAACGGAATTTTCCTCGCATCCTGTTCATTAGTGCATTCATAGGCAACACAAGAAATCACCATTGCGAAATAAACTTGGAAATAAACAAACACACTAACGCACAATATTGTATTTTTAACACTTCTTTCACAAGCTGCAGGTAACAAATACTATAGGCAGATTAATATATACCTATTTTTGTCGAAATTGGTTCTGATCAAATAAAAATCTACCTCAAAGCAGATAAAAATATTACAAACGAATAATTTATGCACACCACCACGTTTAACGTAACGTGTACGAGAGAGATAGATTGCCGTCAAATCAGGCTATCTCCGTTTATAGCCCCTGACACACAATCGTGCGATTTCGACAACGGTCGCAGCCGTTCCAGGTACGTAGTATGCAGTTCATTGGTTCTGACACAAACTGACACAAAACATAACCTGCTATTCTCGAATTTGACATAGACTTACAGTCTTGCCAATTTCAAGTAAAATTTTAGACATAACTCAATCAGTTATTGCTGATGGGAATTAACATGGCGGCGATGGCGGCATTTTCACGGATCAAAGAATGGCGGTACTCTCCTATATATACTGGCTCTGAGTGTAAGCATATATATATAAGTATAAGATACGGCGTGCCGTTGCTATAGTTGAACAAGACGTACCATCTATTTCTGTCACTCTCAGTGCGTGAATTACGTATAGCGCTATCCTTTAGAGAGGTACTTTGACCCGACATTGAGGGAAATTCTGACAAAATTCATTTAAGTTGTGTTACATGGTGCCAGAAATAGTATTTTTATAGTCTCAAGACGCTCAAAATGTAGAAAAGAAGTAATTCTATAAATAAACACAAATTACAAAATATAACCTCAACAGTCAACACCTTATAACCTCACTCGATAAGGGGGTGTGCAGGATATTCACTCGCTAAAGCCTTTGAGTTTTACGGATGATAATAATAGCAATTAAAACCATGTAAATAACAGTTTGACTGGTAGGTCTGCTAACCAGTTAAATGTTCAAGTAGCATCGTTTTTCGTGGTAATTTTTTTAGGTCACCATGTCGAATCGTTTTAACTTGTCAGACGCTGGCTAAAATAAAATTATTGGTCCTGATAAAAGAAGTTGGTGAACACTACTTTGCTCTGAAACTGAGTGTGTGCTTTGCAATATGCACTACTTTGAAGAATGGTAGAAAAGGAAGCAGAACTTCGATACATGCAACAACGGGGAAAATGCAGATCCCGAGGCTAATATCCCTGCTATTGCTAATACAGTATGGCTATTAATTTATAGTACTGAAAGTTTCAAACTTTTTTCACTTAAAATAATATGTAATAATAAATAAACACTTAAGTGTTAGCTTTACGAATAAAATGTTTGAAGAGTCATATTCAATTTTGCAGCAGATCTCCGTGGTGAGTCCATAATTTGATTGAATACACGTTCGTGATTTTCGTTGGTATCCACTGTTTTTTTCATCCAGCTTTACCTTTTCCTTGGTGTAGCATACCTCCAGTTCTTCTAAATTTTGGTATAATGTTCAGTTTCAGATTTGGTGCCTGTTTATTGAAATGGTCCGAAACTTGTTCGCGGACGAATTTAATGCTTGAACCATTTTGTCTACCTAAACCGTATGAGCGAAACTAGTGCTCAACTAAAAAGACTTTTTCTTCAGTAGATAACATTATTTACGAACTTGCAAACATATTAGTACATCTAACCAAAGCCAGACGTCAATGTTTATGTCAAATAACAGTGTCAATTGTTAGATGTTTAAGCAAAAGTAAGTCTACCGTTTCAGTACTGTAAATTAATAGCCATACTGTATTATCATTATTTAATGTTGTTTCTCTACGAACCATAAACAAAATTATAAGGAAAATAGTTACAAGGAGTGTAATAAATTAGCCTCGGATTCTGCATTTTAGCCTAAAACAGTTGGGTATTAAATAAATAGCCGTATTTATTTGATTGTGCATTATGTTTTATATTAGTTACAACGAGAGGACAGCATACTGTTATTAAAGATCCCAATTCAAAAAACTGACAGCTTCATCAAACTTACCTAAAATTTTAGTTTTCAAAACTAGGCACCAAAAACTGAAGTTTTGAAAACTAAAATTTTAGGTAAGTTTGATGAAACTGTCAGTTTTTTGAATTGGGATGTTTAATAACAATAATAATCTTCTATTCAAACGTTGAATTTGTAAAAAATATTGGTAAATAGCTTATTTCAAAATGCATCTTCAGCTATTAATATTTCAGAGGAATCATTGTAAAGATTTTTTTGTGATTTTCCCGTACTCCTCTAGTAGTCCCCAACAACCCCTCCAGAGTAAATGCGCCATTTTTGAATCACCGTGTAGAATGACAATAAAAAAGCAAGCGTTTTGAAACAATTGTATACAAAATTTATTTATTCTTAAAAAGTACAATTTTATTGAGTTTACTACTTATTTTGTTTTTGTTCAGTGTTTCTGCCATTTTCTTCCATTCGTAATGTATTCTTACATTTAAATACATTTTACAAATGAGTTTGATCAATTGCGTTCTATGATTGTCAATAATGGGCTGATTTTTTATACGATTGATCATCAATTCATCGCTGAATAAATCTGGTACTTTTCGCATAGTTTGAAGAGTTAATAATTCTTTGAGTTTTTTTTTCATGTAATAATTTCGCTTTCTCAGTACTTCTAAATGCACGTTCCAATTGCATGCATAGTTTACTGACACATTTACTGGGTATTTCTAATTTACCCCTATTTTTAAATTTAATCAGCTTTGAGTCACATTGGAGAGTTGACAGTTGTGAGCGACAAATTTCGCATAGTATTTTGGTTTTTGTATTTTTGCATACAAATCCCGATATATACATCACTATAACTTCAACAAAATTAGATGGCGATGAATTTAGGAAAAAATAGTTTTCATTTTCTAAATTTAAATCCGGTTCAAAATCTGCTACGTCCTCTTCGAGAATCGAATCTGTTGTTTTAGATTTAACGCTACTTGAAACATGTAAAATATGAGCTGCATCCAAAATACTGCAGTTTCCTTATTTTGATTCGCTAATTTCATGTTTGACTATTAATTTCTTGTAGGCTGCTTTGAACTGACGGCACGAAGGATTATTATTGGATCTGCCACGACTTCTTATTGCACTAAAAATGTTTCTATGTGGTCCTGACTTAGCTTAAAGCTAAGAATATATTCAAATTTGTATTGTGATTTCAAATCGCCATATAAATCAAGTAAATTTGTTAAATCAACTATAAATCCTAAGAAGACTGTTTTTCTATTACTAGCAGTTAAAGGTCCATTGCAATCTTTCAATTTCTTGAGGTAATTTATGTATACCGTGTGTCCACAGGGTTTCGCACCATGGAATTAGAATAACGTTAATTTATCCCAAAGATCAGCTCTTGGTTTTACGAAAACAGCTTAACAACTACCCCTATTTTACCGATGGGGCCACAATTATAGATAACAGCAATGAGATAACATGAGCAAGAAAATAACACGTATTGCTTGAGTAAGAATGAGATAAACATAGTAGTAAATATTTGAGTAGGTATGACGCTTATTTTAATTATGACGTAAGTCAACTAAACATGCCCACTAAAATAATTTTTTTGTATTCGCTCCCCAAACTGGTTACTTTGGAAACTGTCTAGGATCCTCAAAATGGCCATTTAGAGGCCTTGTACTTAAAGCCGTCATGGCAACATTTTAGCGGACTCAAACATTAGTTGCCATGACGACTTTAAGTACAAGGCCTCTAAATGGCCATTTTGAGGATCCTAGATAGTTTCCAAAGTAACCAGTTTGGGGAGCGAAAAATACATTTTCGCGCGGCCTCCTAATATAATGCCGCGTTAATGGTAATTGAAACTTCATATTATAATGTTTGGAGAGCTAATACAAAAAAAAGTTGTATGCAACACGTCCTCAAATGGCTTTAGAGGACTCATCTTCATATTACGGACTCGGCTGCGCTTCGCTCCGCCTCGTCCCGGAAACATTACGACTCGTCCCCTAAAGCCTTGCTTTGAGGACTAGTTACATAAAATACTATTATCGTATGGTCATCACTTTCTTACTCAAGCATTTATTTTGTTGTTCATGTTATCTTATTGCTGTTATATATAATTATGGCCCCTTCCGTATTATTTTTCTATGGCAATAAACGATTAAGTGGTATTCAATTTGAAGTATGGTGTCAAATTCAAGGTTAGCAGGTTCAGTTTTGCGTCAATTTTGACACAGACTGACGCAAAACCTAACCTCGAATTTGACATAGGCTTACAGTGCTACCAACATATTATTCATACGTTGTATAACCATGACCTTCAAAACGGTCGATCATTTCTGAAGGCACTTTATTTGTTACTTGCAAATTCAATTTTAATGGTCAATGCGTAGCAACCGTTTGACTTTCAATTACCACCGGAAGAGTAAATCTTTAAAATAAACAAATATCACTTCAGCGCCATGGTGCGTAGTCTCGTGGACGCACGTATATCCGCCTTTCCTTTTAATTAAAAGTTTTTAAAGATCGGACTCTCCATTCAATAATTGTAAATATTTAATGATTTACATATTTTTTTGGTGGGCAGTTTCTTACTGTTGACTATCGATATGAAAACCTACTAATACAAAGGCACAGCTGCTTTTACGAAAATTTAAGATAATAACATTAATCATTTAGAAATGTGAAAATGTAATATTCAAAATTTCAGTTTTTACACGAAAATTGCAACACGTGCAAAGTGGATATTTTAGTTATCAAAAATGTTCCGACTTAAAAGAACAGCTCACCTTTTGCTAATAGTTAACATAAATAACTAGTCTCTACGTTTGTTATGAAAGAGGTAGTTATGTAACTATTTCCAGTTAGGCAATACAGTATATATTCAAACCATGCGGAAACGTGTTTACGTGGCGCCTAATTGTCTCCGCGCCTAAAGTTGTGGCGCCTAAAGTTGCGGCGCCTAAAGTTGCGGCGCCTAAACGTACGCGTGCCTAATAGCGCCGGCGTCTAAAGGCTTCGCGCCTAAAAGCTCGCGCCTAATAATGCGCGCCTAAAGGTGCGCGCCTAAACGTCCCTTTCCGCAGTGAGACATCTACACGTCGTATGTTCAAATCTATTGGCGGTTATCCTAATAGCTAATAAATAAGTAAATATATTTTTTTATTTTTGGTACTGTTTTTTTTTGCGAATACTGTATATTGATCTAATATTCAATATATTTAATAATATTCACTATAAAATTCACTTTAGAAAGAGAAAATAGTCAAAATTCAATCAACTTTTTAGATCTCACTTTAATTAGAAAACAAAATGGCATCATAGATACCAATTGGTACAGAAAACCTATTAAAACAGATCGATATTTAAATTTTAATTCTAGTATTACTATCAAATACAAAAAAAAATCTTAATAAATAATCTAGTTGATAGAGCAATATTACTGTCATCCAACAAATTTCATTCTCAAAATTTAAAACATACCAAAACAATGTCGAATAAAAAATAATCACCCTACTTCACTTACCAATAGTACTATAAAAAACAGATTAAATAAAATTTAAACTAAAAACTCTAATAAATCTATAAATCTGCAACCAAATTGTTTAGGATTTGAATTCAATAATAATTATATTAATCAACCAAAATATTTAACTTTTCCTTTTATTACCCAGTTATCTTTACTATTAGAAAAAGAACGCAACAAATTTAACTTCCAAATTGCTTATAAGAATAATAGTATAGTTGGTCGGTTTTTCTTTACTAACCTTAAAGATAAAACCACTTTAAACAATTAATCTAACGTCATTTACCAAATAAACAGTAATAACTGTGATGCTAATTACATAGGCCAAACTAAAAAAAAACATACAAATACATACAAAAGACATACAAAAACTAAATATTATTTATCACAATTTACTTTAACATTCTTATTAATTAAAAAACGTTCATTTTTACTAATAGTTTCTTTGAATTACAATTTTGCATATACTATTCCACATTTTATATAATTTTTATGTTCATTAATATTTTTATCATCAATAAGAATTAACTTCAAAATATTCTGGAACGCATGCGTATAGTAAGTGTACCTGCATAAATTAATTGACAGAATGTTACATACACCTCTCCAGTTTTATTAATTACTATTCCACTTTTTTGGTAAAAAATGATTTTCAAATCATTAATACGTAATAATTGCAAGTACTTTTAACAATTTAAACATAATAACGTATTAATTTGTACATAATTTTAGGAGGATTTCGCATAATGCGACTAACACATTTGCCAAGACCTGTTGCACCTTGACATCAAAATGGCTTTCTGCTTTGGTTCATATATTTACAGATTTTATCCACGACCACTATAAAAAAAGATGAACTACGTACAACGCATAAACTATGCAAGCTGCTGCTTACGAACTGTCGTACGTAAAGTGGCAAAATCGTACAGCGAGTAACATTACATACCAGGCACTCGTATTTGTTTTGTTGTTCGATCTAATTAGCCGCGACCGAATGGCAGTTTTCGAAATTGCAACTGATATCGTTGAATTTCAACTGTAGGTACGTAATTTCGTATGTATAAAGATAATTTATAATAAAATATATCATTTCTCCATTAATTCTTTTTAATTTAAGCTATAAAATGTTTAGCGACAGTGAGCAAGAGCTGCGCACGCCGCCTGAAATTGGCGAAAAAGCGATAACTGCCGTAAACGATCTCTTCCGGCAAAATCGCGTAAAAGGTATGAAATTGTGTACCAAAAATGTATGGATTGGAGACTTAAGCCCGTTTGTAATGTTTAATTATTTAGTACAAGTTGATGTACTTTTTTTAGGAAGCACCTAAACTTAATTGAATATTTTTTTTTCTGTTTGCAACACGACAATTTGCTTTCGTATTTTAAGTTTTGATTTTTATTATTTTAAAAACAAACTTGAAGTATTTTATAACCATGAATGACAATAAGGTTCGCTTACTGCTACAAGCAGCTGCAGCTGTAAACGTTATTATTTTGGCAAAATCAGTTTAAAAAAATACAAAGGGAAAAAAGAAATGGCACTCGAGCATGGCTTAAAAGAAGTCAATCACAGGGACCAGGGGTGCTACGAATGTTAAATGAAGAGCTTGCACTGGAAGATCAAGGCTTCATACAAAAATTATTTGCGTATGACAAAAGAAAACTTTGATAAGTTGCTTGGTCTAGTAATAACAGATATTCAAAAAACCGACACATTAATGCAATCTACAATCTCCACAAGAAGCAGGTAAATGCAATAAAATTTTTGAAGTAGTACATCATACTTTGATCTTTTTAACATGTTGTAGTACTTTCTTTGTAATAATTTGTTTACAGACTAGAAATAACATTAAGATACCTAGCAACAGGGGACTCTTTCAGGTCGCTGATGTACAACAGTCGAGTACATGAAAGCAGTATTTCAAGGTTGATACCAGAAGTATGTCAGGCAATATACAAACATCTTACAGTTGATTACCTTAAGGTTAGTTTTGCATTATTCTGGATTATCAAATGCATCTTGTCATTCTGTTTCAGACGCCAGATTCAGTAAACGCATGGTTAAACATTTCCAAAGAATTCTATGATATCTGGCAATTTCCGAATTGTGTTGGAGCTCTTGATGGGCGCCACATTAAATTTAGACCTCCACGATCTGAAGGGTCCTATTACTATAATTATAAAGGAGACCACAGCATCGTACTGCTAGCTGTATGTGATGCAAATTACAAATTCACATATGTTAATGTTGGATGCAACGGACGTATAAGCGATGGAGGAGTTTTTCGCGAATCCATGTTATGCACTTAATTTTCCACCTGCAAAGGCATTATTAGGTCGAACATTGCCTATACCATATAGTAGCATACGATGCTTTCCCCCATAAAGATACAATTATGAAACCATATCCGCATAGGGGCTTATCCCACAACGAAAGAATATACAATTACCGCCTTTCCAGAGCTAGAAGAGTGATAGAAAATTCTTTTGGCATATTGGCAAACAGATTTAGAGTGTTACTGAATCCCATTCCCCTTCGTGTCGAAAAAGTAGAAATAATTACTCTTGCCTGTGTTGCATTACATAATTATTTGACTACTGAAAACGCACATTTATATGTTGATGGCACTACAAATGATACTGCGGCTGAAGAATTGCAAAAAATCGGGAAGCAAGGTGGTAATAAATCAATGCGTGATGCTAGAATGGTCAGGGAAGAGTTTAAAGAATATTTTTGTTCTGATATAGGTAAAGTAGCTTGGCAAGATGAAGCTATACGTATGGGTAATTTATAAAAATTCTAAAAGTCAAATATTCATTTTTACAAGGGTTACAACTTATTATGAATGCACTTATTTTAATAAACTATGGTTTAACAAACATGTGTATTGAAATTTAATGTAAATTTAACTTGTATATGTAACAGAATTAATTATAGCTTAATAGTAACAATGTACAAATTTCAATAATTGTCGTATACTTCAAATAAAAGTTGGGTAATTTTAGCCTGTGTTGCATTTACAACCTTTGGATCTTTTATCTGGTGTAAACGACTAACAACAAAGTCGGCAAAGATTTTTAAATGGTCTTGATCATCCACACATTTTGTAGTAGTCGATGCTATAGCTTTTGAAAGTGTTCGCAACGTTTCATTCGCTGATAGAATCATCGTCTCTTCAGTTGTTTTCTGCTTCTTCCTAGCAGGTTCTTTTCGATACGCATTCATGTTTATAGTTGGTGACTGTGCTCTTGAATCCGCTCTACTTGATGTAGGTGTACTTACTTCAGCACGTTCATCTATATATTCTATCTCTACATTTTCATCCACTTCAAACGTATAATTACTGTCCACATCCTGCAAGTAATAGTATTTAACATTACAAGCCAGGTAAAACAGGTTTTACTGGCGATAGGATTGGGATGACTGGCGAGCCGTTAGGCGAGCCTGTCATATCCTTGAGTCAGTAAAAATGGTTACCTGGCGTGTATTGTTGAATGTTTTATTTGTTCCTCACTTGTAAATAACTAGAAATTCACCATTTATTCAAAATGTCAAACTGACAAGCAACTAAATTAATCAATATGACACATACTAAGGAAGACAACTCTGGCTTTGCACGCTATCATTTATGTATGAGCACGCTTGTAAAATATAACTGGCTAGCCAGTAAAAAATTTACTGGCTAGCCAGTTAAGAAACATTTTCAAGGTGAATACAGTGACTTGATAAATTGATGTTTACAAGTGAGGAAAAAATAAAATTTTTAAAACTACTCTACAGGGTGTTATTTAAGTACGTGGCCAAACTTCAAGAAATAATTCTTTGAGTGATTCTAAGACGAAAAGTTTATATAAACATAGGTCCGGTAATGCTTCGTTTTCAAGATACAGGGTGTCAAACTTTTTAAAAAAAATCATTTTTTCCTAAAAATTTTAATAATCCTTCAGCCGATTTTGTTGAAATTTGCCAGTGTTATTTATGGTAGAAAGGGGCTAATTTAGCCCTAACTAGATTAAAATTATTAAGTTCAGTGGCGTCCCGGGGGGCACCTTAACCAATATTTTTGACAAAAAAATGTGCGCCACTGACTTCTTTAGAACTTTTATATTTTTTTCTCCCATTAAGCAGCTAAAAATACAACTTTTTTGTCCTTTTATTTTTTTTCGTATCCTGCTCCGTTTTGGAGAAAAAAAATAAAAATCACTTTATTGCATGTCCCTGGGACAACATAATAAAAAATTAAAACTACCAAACTATCAAAAACTGGGGGTGTACCTGTTATTTTTTTTCCATATCAATAGTCTATTTTAGTCTTAGAAATTGTTATAAAAATTAATGCTAGCTAAAAAATATTTTTTGTGTTTTATTAATTATTAAAAAATGTTTTTTTGCTGTCCATGGACATGCAATAAATTTATTTTTATTTGTGATTAAGCAATTAAAATTACACCAGTCACCTTTTGAATTTTTTCGCTCAGATGAACTGTTTTCGATAAAACAAATAAACATAAAATGTTTTGAAAGTAACAAAAAATTGAGAGTGACGTGGAAGGAAAAACAATTGATCAAACAAATTTGACTTTGACATAACTTTAAACAGTGCGTGCGTGCGTGCGTCATAATTATTTGAAGTGTTTTAAAGAGTTTTAAGCTATAAAATTCGTTACTGATATTAGAAAATGGTTCAATTAACACGCAGAAATGGCCGATATGCATTTTGTTTATGGAATGGCCCAAGGCAATTCCAGAGCGGCTGGACGGATTTATCAAGAGAGATATCCTCATCGCCTTGTACCAAATAGACAAACATGAAAGGCTGTACGAATCGGGCACCTTTCAAAGGTCGGCTGCTGTTATTGGGAGACCTGCAACAGTAAGAACAGTTGAGGTGGAGGAAGCAGTTTTACATGAAGTTGAGCATAGTCCCGATACAAGTACACGCAAAATTGCACAACAAAAACATTTCTCACTTTACTGTATGGCAGATTTTAAGGGAATATCAACTGTATCCTTACCACATACAGCGTGTTCAAGCGATATTACCTGCCGATTTTCCCCAACTAGTTGTTTATTGTACGTCATTTTCTGGAATTTGTGTTACCTGAACTATTAGAAGATGTCCTACTGGCAGAAAGAAGAGCAATGTGGTTTATGCGCGAGGTGACCCCACCTCACTTTAGCATAGTAGCACGTCAATTTCTGGATGCAACTTATGGAGAAAACTGGATCGGTCGCGCGGGTCCACATTCATGGCCACCCAGGTCACCGGATTTAAATCCGTTAGATTTTTTCCTTTGGGGGCATTTAAAATCCCTCGTTTATAGAACTCCTGTTAACACTGAAGAAGATTTAATCCAACGAATACGGAATTCATGTAATCAGATAAGATATACGCCGGGAATATTTCAACGTGTTCGGCAATCGATGTTAAGACGAGCTTATGCTTGCATTACAGTTGAAGGAGGACATTTTCAGCAACTATTTTAAGTTTGTGTTAGTTATTGTTAAATGTTTTTTTTACTAAAAAACAAATTGCGTACCATTTGTTTAAGTGTGGTTTTAATAAAGCGTTTTTCTTGTTTGTTTTCTTTTTAATTTCCGTATAGTTTTAACTGCTAAATCATAAATAAAAACCACTTTAACAGGTACACCACAAACAGTTCTTGCTAGTTTCGTAGTTATTTTTTTCATGCAACAAAGCAATGACATGCAATAAAGTGGTTTTTATTTCTTTCTCGAAAACGAAGCAAGATACGAAAAAAATTAAAGAGATATAAAACTTGTATTTTTAGCTGCTTAATGCGAAAAAAAAAGGTATTTAAAAGACAGTGGCGCACATTTTTTTTCAAAAATATTGGATAAGGTGCCCCCGGGACGCCACTGAACTTAATAAATTTAATCTAGTTAGGGCTAAATTAGCCCCTTTCTACCATAAATAACACTGACAAGTTTCAACAAAATCGGCTGAAGGATTATTACAATTTTTACGAAAAAATGATTTAAAAAAAAAGTTTGACACCATGTATCTTGAAAACAAAGCATTACCGGACCTATGTTTATATAGACTTTTCGTCTTAGAATCACTCAAAGAATTACCTCTTGAAGTTTGGCCACGTACTTAAATAACACCCTGTATATGGTGGCAGAAGAAACGTCTTGATCTTACATAAAATATTTGTGAATTTGTATTATCATTTGTATACTGGGAATTATCGATTGAATAGATGCTTGCACGTGGTGTGACATGTTCCAATATAAACACCAAGCTATCATAATACCAGAGAGTTGGCTGGTAGATCTAAAACTAAAATTAATTAGAATTTTGCTGGATTACAAATTTATTGTTTACCTCGTCTTCACCAGTACCACTATTAATTGATTTTATGTTTTCGATATTCTGTTAACAAATTGGTCCGAAGACCATTAATTTTTGATTTAATTTCCGCAAATGTTACCTCTGGTCTGAGAGGTTTTAACTCCAACTCAATTTCTTCATAGGCGGCATTTCTTAAATGTTTATTTTTGTAAGCGGTGCTTTTAAATTGTACAAACACGGTATATTTTTATAAGATTCTATTAAGCATGACACTTGCACGTGACATCTTACTTTCAGTTTTAAATAGAAAAGAAAAATATCGAGTACTCTAAAACACAACACTTGAATACAAATAAAAACAAATAATCTGAGGTTAGGTAATTTGTCTAACAAACTGAATGACCAACATAAAAAAACAGAATGCCCAACACAATAATGACACATTTTCCTAAAAAATTTATAAAATTATGGATGAAAAATAGGACCTGTTCTAAACCAAACTAAATTGATAAAAAATAGGAGAGCGTTCAGTTCCTAAATTTAGAACTAAAAAAATTATAATTTTTCTGTATGAATATTTCCATTTTTTAGTTCCTAAATAAATGCTCTTAAACTTGTACTAAATAATTGAACATTACAAACAGGCTTTAGAAATAAAGTAAAATCATTTTCTGAAAACGTAATGTTGGCGTACTTTGACGAATTGTCAAAGCAAATGAAGCCGTCGTCACTTTGGGCTATTTATTCCATGCTAAGAGCCACAATCGATATTCGACATAATACGAACATTGCGAGTTACTCTAAACTTTTGGCACTATTGAAGAGAAAATTTGATGGATTCAGAGATAAAAAGTCAAAAACTCTCACTCCAGAAGAAATTAACCAATTTCTGAAAAACGCACCAGACAGCGAGCATTTGTTGTCAAAGGTATAACACATTTTTATAATCTATGAAAGTAACATAAATATGACTATTCCCCTCAGATAATATACACCAATCCCATCAATCAATTTTCAAAATTTGAACCAATCCGAGTCGAATACAGCGAATATTTTGCACTAGTGCAATACCCGGGTATTTGCACAAGTGTAATAGCGAGTATTTGCAGGAAGAAAAGCAAACCAGCGAGGTACACGAGACATTTCAGAAAGAAAACTGAAAACTCTTTAAAAATGAATAGTGTGGTATACAAAGCTGACATTTCTTCGAGGAATAGTCTTGCAATATTCCCCGCGTGCATTCTGTATAATTCGAGTATTTCTCGAGAACGCTAGAATGCACTAGGGATATAACTACTGAATATTTCATTGTAGGTAATTCTAATATTCGGTATTAGTGGTGCCTGCAGGAAGCAGGAGCTGAGAAACATAAAAACTGAATACATACAAGATACAGGGAAACCACTCATAATTAAAATCCCAGATTCTAAGACAAAAACTCAACGTTCCTTTATTGTGCCTGAAGCATGGTACCCAACGTGCAAGAAATACATACATTTACGTCCTTCAGAAGCGAATACAAAATATTTGCCGTTTTTTCTGAATCACCAACACAAAAAATGTACCAAACAATGCGTTGTGTTAAATAAGTTTGGTGCTCTGCCAACCAAAATCGCAACGTTTCTGGGTTTAGCGAACCCGAAACAATACACTGGCCATTGCTTTAGGCGCTCGTCGGCCACCATTCTTGTGGACGCTGGTGGTGATTTGCTGGCATTAAAGAGACATGGTGGTTGGCGCTCGTCAGCTGTAGCTGAAAGCTATGTTGATAATTCTACCAAAAACAAAACTGAAAATGCGGTAAAGATTTCAAGTGCTATCTGTGATGATGGAGCAATATCAAATGACACCTCCGGCTTCATCCTCTGGCGCCAAGGTCCATGACTATACATTTTCGGAATCTTCTGTAACTTCTGTTCTTAACAATAATATCAGTATGGCCCCTTCTAATGCCACGCGAGTTTTTCATAATTGTACTGTAACTATTGTAAGATTGGCCTTACTAATTTATTTAACTGCACAAGAAATACAAGTACATTTAATACAAGTCTAAACACTAACATAACCTAAAACACTCAACGAGCAACCATCTACATACCAGTCTAACATAAGAAGAATCCTAGGGCCAGAACGGTTTGATAAGTTGGTTGACTGAGAACTAAGATCGTTTATTCTCGTAAGTGTTCGTTACATTCTTGGCGCGAGGTTTGAATTGAGCGCCAAATACAAATTTAACTACTACAACTCGGCCAACCTGACTAGATGATCGACCACGATCATCACATATAGATATGCTACGTTATAAAATAATATACTTATGTGACTAATACAAACAGTATTAAGTAAACAAATACGATCACAATAACATTAATACTAAACCTAAAATACAATGCTAACTACTCTAATTCTATTTTGTTTGCAACACTGTTACTTGAATTTGCCCGTGGTTTCATTCGAGATGCTTCAACAATTCCCTCGAATGGTATTTGCGTAATTTGAAAGCCCTCAACATCTGTTACGACATACCTATCATTTGGAAGGACCTTTTTTACCACATAAGGCCCTCTGAATTTAGGGATTAATTTCTTGTTAACTCCTTGGGTGACATCTACATTTACTATAACCACAAACTCCCCCTCCCCGTATTTACGAGCTTCCTTATGCCTATCATCATAACGAGCTTTATTGTATTCCTGACTTTCTTTAATTTTCCTCTCTGCCGACTTCCGAATTTCCTCTAAATCACGATCACATTCATTCTCATTTTCTAAATAGCGTCCTAAAGCATCGTCGGTTTTTATTCTTTGTTTAACGCCGAACAGTAATTTACTTGGGGTGTCGCCAATCGATCTGTTTATTAGTAGCTTCAGCGTACTTATGCGAACGTTTTGTCCGTCCGTCTGTCTGTCTGTCTGTCTGTTTGTCTGTGTGTCCGTGTGTCTGTCTGGATCGCCTGTAACTTTCGAACGGCTACAGATATCGAAATTTTGAAAGGGGGCAAAGTTGTTGCTAAGGTCCCGAGCACCTTCATGCGCTATTTGGTTTTGGCGAAAGGTCAACCGTTGTTTTCGCAGTGCTGAAGCTACTCTTTAGACCTGTACTTGAGCAGTTTATTGTATTGTTAAGCGGATACTCAACCTGTCCTAACATCGTATCCCATTTGTTTGGCTCTTGCGAAATTTTAGCCAACATCGGTGTAATACTGCGGTTAACGCGCTCTACTTGACCATTGGCCCTAGGTGCTCCCGTAGCGATTAAAATATGCTGTATTTCTAAGGTGCTCATAAACTCTTTAAATAAACTCGAGGTGTAAGATGTTCCTCGATCTGAAATAATTTTGACGGGTTGACTATAATTATTAAAATAATTTTTCAAATGTTTAACCACTTCATTTGTAGTAGCGGTCTTGCATGCGTAAAGCTTGACATATTTTGTAAAACCATCAACTACCACAAAAACATACTTATTTCCCAGCGTTGATTTCTCCAAAGGACCATAATGATCTATATGTACCGTTTGAAACGGTATGTTCCCCTTAGGGATATTATGTAAATAACCCTCCTGTTTTCCAGTATGAGGTGAATATGTAATGCATTTAAAACAATTAGATATATAATCTTTTACTTTGCTATGCATATTTGGAAACCAATACAGGTGAGTAATGAGGTCAACGACTTTATGTACCCCTACATGTCCTACGTCATCGTGATATAAATGCATGACTTTTATCTCCATACTTTGGGGTACCCAAAACAACAAACGTTTCCTAACTTTGCGATAGACTAACCCACTTTTTAATTCGAAAAACGCGTGATCTTTTTGTTCTAAGATTTCTCTAATTTTCCCTATCCTATTGTCTTGTATTTGTTTTAGCGATAGATTTTGGGCAAAACAATTTTCCTCCAAGATCAAAACATTATGACAACGACTAAGTGCATCAACATGCAACATTCTCTTTCCTGGTCTATGTTCCACTGTATAATTGTAATTTTGTAGTAACAATGCCCACCTAGCTATGCGAGCATTGATATCCTTTTTGCTCAAAGTTAATTGTAGGCTATGGCAATCAGTAACTATTTTAAAAGGTATACCATACAAGTAGGCATGAAATCTTTTCAGTGCATAAATAATAGACAAGCATTCCAATTCATAGCAGTGATATTTGCCCTCCGCATCTGTCGTTCGCTTACTAAAATATGCTATAGGATGTAACGTTGCATCCTTTTGCTTCTGAAGCAAAACCCCTCCAAAGCCTAGTGCGCTTGCATCGCAATGTAACTCTGTGACAGCATATGGTGAATAAATGGCTAATACGGGGAACGTTAATAAACATTTCTTAAGGGTTTCATACGCTTGCAGCTGCGCAGTTCCGAAAACATATTCACAGTTTATTCGTAAGAGGTCATATAATGGCTTGGCTAACACTGAAAAATTTTTTATAAATCGTCGAAAATAACTAATTAAACCTAAATAACTGTGAACCTCCTTTACATTACTTGGTATTGGAAATCTCAAAACAGATTCTATATTCCCTTCGCTCGGCCTAATGCTACCATGCTCTATCGTATACCCTAAATAATGTATTTTATTCATTGCAAAACAACGCGTATCTGCTCTAATTTCTAACAAATTATTTTTCATTACCTCAAACACTTTCATTAAGACATCTAAATGTGAATTTAGATCTTCTGTGGCAATCATTAAGTCATCGAGGTAAACCTTAAGTTACCTTCCCTAACTAAATCCTTAAAAACTAAATTTATATATCTACTAAAAACTGCTGCGCTATTACAATACCCGAAAGGCATCCGCAAATATTCATACTGCCCCATTGGAGTGACAAATGACGTATACTTAATCGAATCCTCCGAAATCTTGACATGGTAAAACGCGTTCTTTAAATCTAACTTACTAAAATAAATTTTACCTTGTAATCTGTCTAACTGATCATCAATTAATGGTAAGGGGTACCTATCCCGCACGGTTACCTTATTTAATTCCCTAAAGTCACAACATAATCGTATCTCTCCAGTCTTTTTCTTGGCTAACACAATAGGCGAAGAATATTCTGAATTGCTTTGCCGAATGATGCCGTTAGCCAAAAAATTGTGAATAATTTCTTGAACTTTTATTTTCTCAGAATATGATAATCTTCTAGGTCGGAAACTAAATGGGCTGTGATTTGGTTTTAGAATAATAGACATCTCAAAATCCTTTTCTGGTTTTTCCCCACTAAAATACCCATCAACTATCTGTTCTTCGCCAAAGTCATGTCATACTTGCAAGTTTCTGCTTGGTACTCCAAGAAACTTCAGATTAGGATGGGAAGTGCCGAAGTTTTTATTTAAGTGATAGTGGAACGACTTGAATGCATTAGTTGTTCGACACATCTCTGCTGAGGGTGATGAACAATAAGTGTTTCAAATCGGCGCTGCTCGATCTACTTTTAACAGAATTTCGGCTGGTTCAATTACATTCACAGCGGCTCCACACCATAGCTACATATCGTAAGTAGGCTAGGTTATAGTTTTAGCGTCAGTTTTGGCTAGATCTTCCCTTATTAGAACGGCACCACACCCAGAATCCACATACGAGTGTGTAGTCTTTCCGTTCGCCCAGCACTCGAAGAAATATAATTGGTTTGTGGTGTCGTTCCAGTGCTGTAATCGATGATGAGTGAATTACTTTCGTTTGAAGTCTTTTGCAAGATGGTCTAATCGCTTGCAGTTTGAACATTCCACCTTCGGTTTATGATAGGCCGTTGCGTAATGGCCAATTTATCTGCAGTTACAGCAGCATCGTGCAGCTTTGTTTACTCCTGTCTGCATCGACTTGTATTTCCTGTACCCACTCGCAGAATGATGGTTGTATAATTTTGAATAGAAGTGCTTTATCTAAAACCAGTCTGCCATCTGGGCTACCTCAGGTCTTAAAAATGATAAGAATTGAGCGTGCAAGGTGACTGGGGTTTCATTTCTGCCCGCCCGTGCCCTTGCTTGAATGTTTGCATCTTTAATTACATCTATGATGCACGTCTAGGGATGCCAATTCTACTTTTGTTTGGAGTAAGGAGCGTAAGGAAAGAACTTAAATATTAGAATGTTTGCGGTGGTGCATTTTTCCTTATAAAAATTGTCGTTATAATGTATAACGTTAGTTTTTGGTAAAATTTGTACCGTATACCGAATTAAATTACACTATTTCCAGAAATAACGGAGCCAATCAGAATGTAGTTCATATGACTCGCGCATGTGCATACCTTCACAGTGTCAGCGCACAGCTGATTGCGTAAGCTAACCTAACCTATTCTGTTGCTGATTGCCGTGCAGTATTCATAGAATGTGAGGTTAAAAACACAGTTATTGTTAAAAATGCAGAATTCTCTGGAAAATTTCACAAAAGTGACATTAATTGACGCTGAATCTGAAACGTCTTATGATATTTTTGTTAAAGACGACGATGCTGTGCGATGTGAAACAGGTAAGAACCATTTGGTAAAGCATTTTTAAGTGGTTTTTAACAATGCTGTAAAATGCGAAGCAGGTAAGACTTTTTGGTAAAGCAATTTTCAATGATTTTTTATTTTACAGATTCATCATTCGCACAGTCATTGCTATTTCATGCAAAAACCACCCAAAACAAAGGCGAAACCAGTGGCAATAATATTGCAATGCCAAATATCAAAAATCAAAATCGTGAACAAGGCAACATGCCGAATAATAATAATAACACTGATGAATTACAAAAGAAAAAGTGATTCAGATTCTCTGAAAGTGAAAGAATAAAGTGTATAAGAGAACTACATGCGATTTTAGCAGAAGATGACTTTCAAACTGAAGAAGATGTATGGGCCCGACTGCACGATACAATCATGTACGACAATCCCGACAGGTTCAATGGATGCAGTCTAAGACTGCTAAAAGACCACATGCTTGAACATGTTGCGAAATTTCGCAATTATGATTCCGAGGAAGCAACACAATCTGGAAAGGAACATCTCCAAACACCATGGGGCGACTATATGAAGCAACTAATTCTCGTATGGGAGAATTATTAGAAAGTAGTAGAACCTACTACCAAAGTTGGCAGGCCAAGAAAAGCCGCTGTTTCGCAACAGAAAAAAGATATCGAGTTGGCCACAAAAATTAGAAATGCAGCAATGCAAACAATTAAGAGGTCTTCATTAACCGAAGTGGAAACAAATGATACAGAGGTTTGCGACAACAGCTTGGCAGATTATACAGGAAGCAGTAGAAGTAGTACGCCTACAATTTCCCGACAAAAAACAAATTTCAAAATTCTAAATAAATAAGATATTTTTTCAGGTGTCGTTGCAGCGAAATCTGCTTTATTTAAAAGGAGCCTGCTTGTTAATTGGGTTAAAGACTGTTCATCTAAGGATAGAAAGGAGCAATATCAGTATTTAGAAGAAAAGGTGACGTCTGCCATGCGAGTCAGAAATTTAACAAATGCCTTCAAGTATTTTTAAAGAAGTAAAGGGTGTTTTTTTAGAGGAGGAGAACTTTAAATTGAAATAAAACACAGAAAAATGTTTTTAATATCCATGAAGTTGGTTTTATTTGAAAGATAATTTTATGGCATTTATGTTTGAATATGATTTCGGGCATGTGACCGCCGCGGCTGGTGTATACATGACGTAATCTGGAGGTCCAATTTTTACACACTTTTCGCAGTAAATCAGGCTGTATTTCGGTAATAACGCGTCGAATGTTGGCTTCCAAGTGCTCAATTGTTTCCGGTTTATCGACGTAGACATGCGACTTTACATATCCTCAAAGAAAATAATCTAACTGCGTCAAATCGCACGAAAGAGGTGGCCAGTTAACAGTAACTACGTAAGAAAATTATCAAATGAAAAAAAGTATTTAGAATTTCTTGGAAAATCAAACAAAAGTTTTCACGTGACTTCCGTTATCAGTAAAATATTACATTTTTTTTAAATAATTACGAAACATGTATTTAATAGTCAAGGTAGAGACACATTTTACGAAAAAAGGTTTTCTGGCCTTGAGATTGTTCAGTCAGCTAAAACTAACACACTAAAAATCTCATGGAAATCTCGCTTAATTTCCGAAAAATAGCACTTTTTGCATTTACACAATTTCGAAAAACGCCATTTTCTAACTAAATAAAGTTCCTTTTATGTGACAAATATTTCTTTAATGTTTATTTCCCAAATCAAAGAATTTTAAAAATATTTGTTTTTCCATAGCAGTCTTTGTTAAAAGTAAAATTCTTTGATATGGGACTAGTGATGTAAATTAACCGGGTATTTATTTTTAGGGGTAAATACCCGGGGTATTTACCCGGGTAAATACCCAAAATGGGTATTTAAACGGCTATTTATAGCCTCATTTACAAATATTATAAATCTAATCTAACTAGCATAACTGATTGGTAAGTGAAGGTGCTCAATTCGAATTTTATAAAAATGTAGAATAAAAAAATAGCTGGACTGAGAACAGTTCCTGCCAAATTACCGATGGGCCATAATTATACAGCTTGCCTAAAATTGTACAGAACATGGCAATTCCATGAGTTGGAAAAGGTTCAAATTTGCCATAAGAGTAACCGAAATAGAAAATGCAATAATTACTTTGGTAGCTAGACAACTAGTAGCTAGTGCACCTACTTGTTGCCTAGCTACCAAAGTAATTATTGCATTTTCTATTTCGGTTACTCTTGCGGCAAATAGCATTTGAACTTTTTCCAACTCATGGAATTGCCATGTTCCGTACAATTTTAACCACCCTGTATACAGGGTGTTAATTAAGTACATAGACAAACTTTAAGGGGTGATTCCTTGATCAATTCTAAGATAAAAAGTTCATATAAACATGGGACCTAAACGGCTTCGTTTTCAAGATACAGGGTGTTGAAGTTTAAACAAAATTTTCTTTTTTTTCAAAAATCTGGAAAACGCCTAGAGGTATTCTAATGAAACTTGGTGTAGGTTAGTATTTCATAAAGTGGAACTGTTTGCTCAAAATAAATTTAATTTATTTCCATCAGTGGCGTGCATGGGGGCCACCTCACTTACCTTATTTTAGGAAAATCTGGTACGCCACTGTTTTTCAGCGAATACGATAAGTTTTTTAGCTTTATCCATTAAAACTACACAAAAGATGTATCTTTAATTTTTTTGATAGAATAAACCTTTTTCGAGAAAAACGGTAAAATCTGTAACAGCAATTTCGCTCGACATTCATGAGACCTAAACGGCTTCGTTTTCAAAATACGGTTTAAAGAAGTTTTAAAAAAATATTTAATAACAAATAATCTGACAATAGCTACAATACTTGAATACACTACTGCTATGGAAATAATTAATCAAAGAGCATTGTCTCAGAGGAAATGTTGAAAATGGCCACCTCCGACCTCAATGCATGCGTTTGCGCGCCTTATCATCGACTGGCGGACTCGTTCGAAAATACCAGGAGTATTTCTAATAATGGCACATGACTCTTGTATGCGGTTTCTTAAATCTTCCACATTCTGAATTGGAGTTTTGTACACTAACGATTTTAGGTGCCCCCAAACGAAGAAATCCAAAGGATTCAAATCGGGCGATCTAGGCGGCCACGATTGTGGTCCGGAGCGTCCAATCCAGCGAGCAGCATAATTTTGGTCTAAATATTGACGCGCAGCTAAGCTAAAGTGCGGTGGCGCACCATCGTGCAATAACCATAGCCGTCGCCTTTCCCTAAGTGGGACATCATCTAAGAGTTCAGGTAGGACGTCTTCTAAAAACCGTCGATATTGGTCGCCATTAAGTCTAAGAGGAAGAAAATAAGGTCCAATTAAAAAATCGCCTACAATTCCAATCCAAACATTTAAAGAAAACTGATTCTGGTACTTTTTTTCAACTATAGCCTGTGGATTTTCTTCAGCCCATACGTGATTATTATGAAAGTTTATGATTGCATTTCGGGAAAAGCATGCTTCGTCCGTAAACAACACCTGGGATAAAAATCTTGGATTCGTCGCTATTTTATTTTGTAACCAAGTGCAAAAAGCTACTCGCTGAGGCAAATCTCTAGGCAAAAGAGCTTGCACGCGTTGAATATGATAGGGATAAAGCTGCTGGTCTCTTAAAATTTGCCATACTGTTACATGGGTAAGGTTTAGTAGGAGTGCCATTTTCCGGGTACTTGTTTCAGGATTTCTTTCAATTTCGTTAAGGACAGCTTCCTCCATCTGAACTGTTCTTACTCTTGCAGGTCCTCCTATGGGGTTAGTGGACTTCTTAAAACTGCCTGCTTCACAAAGTCGTGCGTGGATATTAATAAAAGTTTGCGCGTTAGGCACAGGACGTTGAGGAAATCTTTCGTGATACAGACGTCTTGCTGCGCGAGCGTTACCATGAGCCATTCCATACAGAAAGTGCATGTCTGCCATTTCGTTGTTGGTGAAATTGACCATTTTAAACAAATTGAAAATAAATTTACTAACCCAGTTTGACAACTACAAATAACCGCCTTTTTAACAAATTTTAACAACTGTCAAGTTGTTGATAGTTTCGAACAAACGAATTACTATTGTTTATTAAGGCTCACGGTTATTTTTGTGGAAGTTCTTCTTATAATGAACAAAATTGGTGTTACAGATTTTTTTGTTTTTCTCGAAAAAGGTTTATTCTATCAAAAAAATTAAAGATACATCTTTTGTGTAGTTTTAATGGATAAAGCTAAAAAACTTATCGTATTCGCTGAAAAACAGTGGCGTACCAGATTTTCCTAAAATAAGGTAAGTGAGGTGGCCCCCATGCACGCCACTGGTGGAAATAAATTAAATTTATTTTGAGCAAACAGTCCCACTTTATGAAATACTAACCTACACCAAGTTTCATTAGAATACCTCTAGGCGTTTTCCAGATTTTTGAAAAAAAGAAAATTTTGTTTAAACTTCAACACCCTGTATCTTGAAAACGAAGCCGTTTAGGTCCCATGTTTATATGAACTTTTTATCTTAGAATTGATCAAGGAATCACCCCTTAAAGTTTGTCTACGTACTTAATTAACACCCTGTATAACAGCAATAAGACAACATGAATAAAAACAGAATCCAATGCTTGAAGAAGGAGATGAACATAGAAACAAATATTTGAGTAGACTTGATGCTTATTTTAATTATGGCATACGTCAACTAAACATGCCTACTAAAATAACTTTTTTGAACGGTTATCTCTTTCTCACTCAAGTTATACATAATTATGGTCCCATCGGTATACAACGTTGTTTATATCATTTTGTTATTTTCTTTGTCTTATAAGATTGTTTCTTAATATGTATATAAAGAATTTTTCAAAAATGGAAACAAGTTGGAAAATAATATACAAACAATATAAATCCTCCCAATCCCCGGAGTCAGAGCCATCACATTTTTTTTGTAAATTCTGACAGGTGCAATTTATTGTTTATTGTTTATTTCTATAAACTTCGACAACCAATGTTTCATCCCGATAAACTATTAATTTATCTGGGTAACTGCTTATTCAGTGTTACATTTAAATAGTTATTTTCTTTATATACAGGGTGATTTTAAAATGTTTCGCCAAACTTTGAGGTAATATTCTACACACCAAGGCAAGTAAAAAAGTCCATATGAACATGTGTCCAAAAATCGCGCGTTTCCGAGTTACGAGCAATTTTTGAATTTGGGAAATCAAACCTTCTTCAGAGTAGATGTTCGATATGTCCACCACCCATCTCCCATAGACGTCTAATTGCCGCCATAATGACTGTCTTACTCTTTCAATAACGCCTGGCATTCCTCTAACAGTTTGACAGGCATCGTTAACACGCTGCTTTAACTCCTCTACTGTATTAATGGAGATGGTGTACACGAGGCTTTTTAAATATCCCCAAAGAAAGAAGTCTAACGGATTAAGGTTTGGGGAGCGTGGCGGCAGTGGAATAGGCCCACTTCGGCCTATCCACTTGCCAAAAATTTGTGATAAGTGCTGCTTAACATACTCCTTTCTGGAATTCTTTGGTTGGGAAACCGCTCTTCATGCAAACAACGTGCCTCTGGTATTTCCATGGGCCCAACCATACATAAAATGCATGTCAGCTAATTCTGTAGTTGTGTACATTTTGATACGACGCCTAACTATTTGATTTTGACAGCAAGTATTCCAGCCACCTTAATATTTTTTAATAGTTTACGATTTATTTCTCAAATTCAAAAATTGCTCATAACTCGAAAACGTGCGATTTTCGGACACATGTTTATATGGACTTTTTTACTTGCTTTGGCGTGTAGAATAATACCTCAAAGTTTGGCGAAACATTTTAAAATCACCCTGTATATCGAGAGATAAAAAAACTGTTCCTCAGCGGGCTGTGGAAATTCAACATATGAATAATATGTTGGTGACACTGTACGTCAATGTCAAATTCGAGGTTATCAGGTTAGGATTTGCGTCATTTTGTGTCATAACTGACGGAAAACCTAACCTGATAACCTCGAATTTGACATTGACGTACAGTGTCACCAACATATTATTCATACGTTGAATTTCCACAGCCCGCTGAGGAACAGTTTTTTTTTATCTCTCGATATAATTCTTCTGTACGTGTGTACGTGACTGAACTCTTCCTAAAGGTGGATTTCCACCAAACCGACTCACTTGTGACCGAGTTTTGTTTAAAAAAACAGAAACAGAAACAAGTTTTAAGTTTTGGAAACAAAACCAAAACTGTAATTCCACCAAATCGACTGAAAATAAGTTGCCGTTGTGTTTTTGTTTTGAACCATTTCCACTAGACAGACAGTAGAATCATGTCGTCCACATTCGACGACTTGTTCATGCTCAGTTGTGGTTTTTTAATACTAATCGAATCTCAAAAGAAAAAAAGGAGGAAGCGAAGGTACAAGGACATTATGGAACGGAGGAAATAATGTCCGATTTAAAAAATGACGACAGGGAAATGCACGGAGAATTGCGATCTTCGGTTCATAATTTCGTCAGAATGTCTAGTACGGAATTTGAAAACCTTATAAATCTGCTGGGTCCAAAAATTGGCAAACAAAATACGAATTATAGAGATGCTATTTCGGTACAGGATCGTTTGGCCATAACTTTAAGATTTCTAGCTACCGGTGATAGTTTTCAAAGTTTAATGTACTTATTTAAAGTATCCAATTCTTCAATATCACGAATTGTGCCAGAAGTATGTGATGCTCTTTGTGAGATTCTACAGGATTGTGTTAAGGTAAGTACATAAACATTTTCAATAAAAAATCAAACTTTATTTTTGCAAAAACTGAACATGAACTGAAAAGTAATTCATTTTATCTACGATCATGTAAAAAGTGCCTACTTTCTACACCGATATTAGTGTAAAAAGTTAACTTTTAGTACACTAGTGTTATAAAAATTTTATTGCACGCTAATGTCAATAAGAAATCTATGATACACTAATTTTAGTGCAAAAAGTGAACTTTTATTACACTAGTGTTATAAAAATTTTATTGCACGTAAATTTAAAAAATACAAAATGAAATACATACTTTCGTAAAAGATTATGATCGTAGATAAAACGTTGTAAGACACTCTTGCAAAAAGGCTCTTTATTGCACTCATAGGTCTTAGAATGCTCGCTGACGCTCGCATTCTAATTTGACCTATTCGTGCAATAAAGAATGCCTTTTTGCACTTGTATCTTAACCCAATGCTGCCCGAGTAATTTTTTTTAGATTTTCTAGATTTTTTTAGCCAATCTATCTTTAGTTAGGACATCTGATGCCATTTTTGACAAAAAAGCTAAAAAATATATTTACACTACACAGTTTTTTGACGTATGATATTTAATACGCTGGACAGATTAAAGTATGTTTATTCAAAAAGTAACTACAGAATATGTTTAATAATAAAATACAAAATAAACTATTTTTAACGACATACATTAATTATTATTGTGGAGGTGTATGGTAGTTTCTAAAACATGCGGCAGGATGAAGTCCTACATTACATTTGACACAATGAAACTTGGTGCATTTCCCGCAATTGGCGCATCTTCTTTGAGTTTCTTGATTATCAATGAGATGGTCGATTTTATCAAAACGCACCTCCCTCAATACTGATCTGGAACACTTGGGTTTAGGACCAGCTAAATATTCAGGACTAGTCAACAGAGCTAAGACTATGTCACGAATGAAGTCATGCAAAGCTACTTTGGGATAGCAGTACCTATACAGTATCCATAAATTCACAATTCCACCATTAAGGCAAAATCGGACGAATGGCCAGTACCATTTTTTGGACCTTATTCGTGTTCTATATAGACCTCTCATTTTATCAAACAGGTCAACTCCACCCATACCCTGGTTGTACATATTTATAACTGTGGGCTGTGCGACCGAAACAACTGATTTCTCTTTTCTAGACCACCGTCGGCATGACCCTTTGGAAAGACTTATAGTCTCGTCTTCTACATTTGTAGCTACTGTTACTTGGCTATTGTCGTTCCACCTTACCAATGTTACAGAGCTATTCTTGTCTTGCAGCACATGAAATGATCCTCTATCAGACTTCTTTAAATTTTGCAAAGGGGCTTTCTCCACTCTATCTTCACGGATTGTTCCTATACAGTTGATGTCATATATTTTTAGACTGTTTAGCAAGGGCAGTGAGTTAAAAAAATTGTCTAGATATATGGTAGATTTTGGAGGTATAAAGCCTAAACACAGATTTTCCGTCACACTTGTTCCCAATGTAACTCCGTCTTTTTTGTCGCCAGCACCGCAATATGGACTAAATTTTAAAAGATATCCGTCTGTTGTTGTGAGGCACCAAAATTTGAAACCATACCTTATAGGCTTGCCTCTTATAAATTGTTTCAAACTATGCGGACACATTCGTAAATGTGCGCCCGGCAAGGCTAGACGTGTGGTTTGTGGCTGCTAAAGTAAAGTAAATCTAGGCACAGCAGTGTTTTTCTTATTACATTAGCGATAATACCATCGAAAAATTTTGTTTTTTTTTGTGTACAATATGTTAACCCGAGAAGATACCGAGGCCATCACAAAGCAAATCAACGAAGCAACAAAAAGCCTCTGCAGCAATGAGGCATTCGTCTCGCTCATCGCCGCTACAGTGGCAAAAGTTGTTATCAAAACCGTGGATGAAAAACTTATCGTACAACAGCAGGAAATAGATGATCTGAAGCAAAAGTGTAAGAAATTGGAAGAGGAATGTATACAAAAAGGCGCTGATATGGACAACCTCGAACAATACTCGCGCAGGAACAGCGTGCGAATTTTTGGAATTTTAGAAGAGCCCAATGAAACCGTGAGTGTATCTGTTTTAAAACTGTTTAACGATAAACTGAAAGTTCCAATTCTGCTCGAACATATTGATCGGTGTCATAGAGTAGGTAAAAGAGAACACAACCGCCCTCGACCAATAATAGTAAAGTTCATAAGCTACCATTATAAAAATCTAGTATATAAGGTAAAAAAGCAACTAAAAGGATCTCGGATCGTCATTAAAGAAGATCTTACCAGGATTCGTGCCAACCTGTTAAAGGCAGCAATTGCAAAATTTCAAGCTAAAAATGTATGGACCGTAGATGGGAGAGTTGTAATTAGCGTCAATAATACCAAAACAACCGTATGTTGCATGAATGATCTCGAGAAACTGTAATATATTCGCTGTTGTGATTTACTATGTGAACAATCATTAAAGCTAGCCGCAAATACCCACAACTTGTCTTTACACTTTGTTTAAATTTAGCCTTTCTTCTGAGCTAATCGCTACAGAACACACAATCGCTCAATCAAGTTTCGCACCTGTGTAGACATTTATTTGTTTACATAGATAAAATTATTTTCCCCAATTGACCGTCATTATTACACACGAGTACCTACTGTTGCTTTCCAAATATTCTTTTGATTAATTTTAAACTTCTAATTTTCTTTTTGTAAAAAAGGGAAAATATATTTTCTATTAAGTGGCGAGGATTATTTTGTTAGTAACTAACGGTAGCGTTATAAAATATTTTTGTTCTTTCTTATATATATATATTTTTTTTTCTTTTTCTCTGCATTTGCTTCTTGATTTATTCGCATGCTGCAGTTGAGTATTGCGCATATCAATGCTCAATCAATTACAAATGATTTTCATTTATTTAGTGAATTTGTATTGTCTAACAATTATGATATTATTGCCGTTTCAGAAACTTTCTTAAACGATAATATAGATGATGCCCACGTGGGAATTGCTAATTATTCTGTGTTGCGTAAGGATCGTGCTACTTTTGGTGGTGGCGTTGCTTTTTATATTAAATGCATTTTAAAGTTTACAGTTCTTGATATAATTACTACCTACGACTATGAACAGCTTTGGATTAGTGTTAATATTAATAAACAAAATTTTGCAATTGGGGTGGTGTATCTGTCGCACAGGAGCAAGTATCGTATTTTTATTGAAGGATTTGAAGAAACTTTAAGTAGCTTGCTGCCTGTTTATGATCATGTGCTTTGCCTTGGCGATTTTAACATTGATATTTTACAGATTGGGTCCACAGAGACTATGCAGTATGTGTCCATGCTTGATGAGTTTGGTCTGAAGCAGTTAATCAGCGAACCTACTAGGATAACGTCGACTACTGCTACCTTAATCGATCACATACTTACCTCCAACACTGACATTATCGGAGATTCTGGAACTCAGACATTACATACTTTTTCAGATCACGATCTTATATTCTGTAATGTTCGTACCTCATCACCTAAATTGCAACCTATTATTCATACTTATCGTAATTTTTCGGATTTTGATGTCGAGGGATTTCAAAACTGCCTTAAGCTGGTTCCTTGGCATTATATTTTTGATATTCCTAACGTTAATGATAAAGTCCGTTTTCTCAATGAAAACATTATTGCACTTTTTGATGTATTTGCTCCCACAAAAACCTCGTTTTTTAGTAGGCCCAAAGCTCCATGGCTAACTGCTAATTTAAGGTTTATGATGTCTTTAAGAGATAAAGCATACAAGCGGTTCAAAAAAACTAAACGCCAGGAACATTGGAATTATTATAAAACATTACGTAACCTCGTTACCGTGGCAGTTAAAAACGAGAAAAGGGCTTATCTAAATCAGAAATTTGCTCAAGGTAATGTCAAAACATTTTGGAAAGATTTAAAACAATGTGGTATTTATAACAGTAGCAAGCATAATAATATTCCAGAATCTCTTTGTGACGTTAACAAAATTAATGATTTTTATATTGATTCTGTACAAGGTATTGAGGATCCTGATCCTAACATATTGAGACTGTATGAGAATGTGAAGCCTAGCATTGCAATTAAGTTTAAATTTTTGCTTGTAAATGATGAAGAAGTTATTACGTACTTAAATACTATAAAATCTAAAGCCATTGCTAATGACTCCATAAACATTTTAATGGTACAGCTATGCTGTCCAAACATTATTCCATTTTTAACTCATATAATTAACTGTTGTTTGTCAAACGGCATTTTTCCTGATGAGTGGAAAATAGCATGTGTTATTCCCCTAGCTAAAACTAGTAGACCTAAAGAGTTAAAAGATCTCAGGCCTATAAGTATACTTCCTGTGTTGTCGAAGGTCTTGGAAAAAATAATGGATTCTCAGATAAGAGCTTACTTGGTCCATAATCAACTTCTCTCAAACTTTCAATCTGGTTTTCGAGCTAGCTACAGCTGTGCTACTGCCCTAATTAATATAGCTGATGATATTATTTCTGCCACTGATAGTGGTCTTGCTACAGCCTTGGTTTTGCTTGATTTTTCCAAGGCCTTCGACACCATAAATCATGAAATTCTGCTTTCTATTTTATATCATATTGGGCTTGATGAATCAGCTCTCCGTTTAATGTCGAGTTATTTACAGGGCCGTCAGCAACGTGTAGTCTTACATAATAACAAGTCCGATGTGCGAAATATTAAGCATGGAGTACCGCAAGGGTCTATCCTTGGTCCTCTCTTATATATAATCTACTCATCTAATTTATGTAGTTCTCTAAAATATTGTAAATATCATCAATATGCTGACGACACGCAAATTTATATTTCTTTTAGTCCACAGAACTATATCCAAGCATGTACTCATATAAACCAAGATCTGAATAACTTGGTTGCACTTGCTGCTTCACATTCTCTTAACATTAACCCTTCAAAATCTGTACTTATTATTTTTGGAAAATCTGTTGTAAGAAATGCATTGATACCAGATTTTCATATTAAAATCAATGATGTACTCATATCATGCACAGATTCAGCCCGAAATCTGGGAGTAATTTTTGACTATGCTCTTCGGTTTAGAGAGCATGTTAATAAATGCGTTCGAAAGGCATACGGTAACCTCAAACTGTTATATAACAATCGACATGTTCTAAACAAAAATGTCAAGATTATTTTGTGCGATTCCTTAGTGCTTTCGATTTTTAATTACTGTGACGTTCTTTATGGTCCATGTCTCGACTATGACACATCAAGAAAAATACAAGTTGTGCAGAATGCCTGCTTACGTTTCATTCATGGAATTAGACGACGAGAACACATTTCGCACAAATTAAAGGAGACTAAATGGCTTAACATGGAAAGGCGACGCATACTGCATAGCTCTGTGCTGTACCACAAAATTATTACTGATAATAGCCCACCCTATCTCACAAATAAAATTAAATATCGTACAGACGTGCACAATTTGAATTTGAGACATAGGGGTTTAATAACACCTCCAATTCGACGTACTGAATATTTTAAGCGGTCTTTTTCTTATAATATTTACAAATTGTATAATACTTTACCTGCTAATTTTAAGGTACTTTCCTTACCGTCCTTTAAGCGTCATATGACTCAGTGGTTATTTCAATTATTTCAATAAATTTTAAAAAAACATTGTTTCATTCCCATGTGGGCTCCAATAGTACATTTTAATAGTCGTCAAAATTAAAATATTATCACCAAGGCATTAGGTATTGTTATTGTTATTCTGTTATGCGCACTGTCCTCAACTGTATAGTTTATTAGTTTGTATTTATGTGAATATAACCTGGATTTTTTATTTTTTGTTATTTATGTTTGACATGTCGAATCACGGTGGTGGGTTAGAGCAGGGGTATTCCATCTGGAGTACCATCTGATCACCATCGTATTTCCTGTAATAATAATTATTTATTTATATATTTATATATTTCTGTTGCTTTATGTACACTCATAACTATTATTGGAAATAAACATTATTATTATTATTATTATTATTATAGTATGGTTCCATGGCTTCATCAAGTGAGAAGTGATTTCCTCGTGGTTGAAAAAGTTCCTGAGACACTTTGTTAACGCGGTCGATAAGTGTTTGTACTTTATAGACTTTATTTTCTTTATCTATTCTGGAATTGTCGTTGAAATGTAAAAAACGGTGAATTATTTCAAATCTATTTCTGGATATACTATTACTAACTAAACAGTTGTAGCTATCCGCTTTAGTTTCCCAATAATTTCGTCTATTAGGGACTTTAGTATATCCTGAGAGCAGTAATATACCAAGATAAATATACATCTCTCTAGTCGAAACGGTAAAATTATGTTGCCCCTTGGAAGACGCGTATTTCGTTGATTCATCGCAAATAAATTGCACAAATTCCTCGTCAAACAAGATCTTGAATAAATCAACAGGTTTCAGGTTTTTCGTTTTGATTTCTTCACAAAATGTTGGTAAATTGTACTTTATAATTTTTGGTCGATCTTTTTCTTGACATAAATCTGATTGTTCCCAAATTCTGTTTTCCTTTTTTTTCTTATAGAGTTCATGCCTAAATCTTTTTGCCAGTGGCACGTTATCTTCAGGGTCTGATGAATCCTCAGTACTGCATGTAGGCAAACTATGGATGACTGATTCCGTTATATCAACAACTTGGCCATCTTGAAGCAAAACAATGTCCATGGGTTCTCTCAGAACTCCTTTTCAGACATCGCGAATATTAGAAATAAATTCTTCATCACTGTCTGCATCGTCTTGGTCACTATCCTCGCCATCATTAGGTGGGTGCAGAATAAATTGAATTTCACTAGACTTCTTTATTTGTTCCGCCACAGGCATGTCATTTTCTAACTCCTCCAAAATGTTTAAAAGTTCTTCAGCGTCTTTGGGATTACTCGGGTCATATAGCTTATTACTGCAATAAAAAATTTATATAATCACATTTGCCCAGCGTATGATTTTTCATACATCATAAATATATCTAATTTTTAAAGCCACTTTTTAAAAAATCGAAATAAAAGAAGCATGGATATGTTAACAGGACCATTATTAGCAAGTATATTAAGGTATTTAAAAACAATGGTATTTATAATCTTAGGTAATTTAGGAATAACTTACCGGTTGCTCATATTGCCAATATTGTAACTGCCTGTTGAATATAAAAAGTCCGATTTTTGTAAACAACACTAGTAAAACAACAAATACCTTTTTTTATCTTAAAAATAAGAAGTAAATATTATTTTGTGAGCAGCAAAACGTACCGTGTAAACACTGAATCGAAAAAACATAACCTTAAAATGTGACGTCGTCGGCGTATGAAGTTTCATACGGTGGGCGCTATTGGGTTAAATAACTATTCTCAATCTTAATACCGGGTGTTTTTTAAAATTGTGAATTGCAGTTAGCTGTGAAATTTGTTTGCATGTAAATTTGTATGTGCCACTAGCTTGTTATTGGTATTGCAGTACCCACAGTTGTCATTCATTAATTGTCAAATTAAAGAGGTTATGTTATTTTCTCGTCTACTACAGGGCGTCAATCGAGAACTTTTGAGTCTAGGATCCGCGGCAGGGCCGTAGCCAGAGTGATGTTCCAGAAGGGCCAAGAAATGTCCAGGAAGGGCAAGTGCTAAAACTGGCCCTTCTGGAACATCACTCTGGCTACGGCCCTGCCGCGGATCCTAGACTCAAAAGTTCTCGTTTGGCGCCCTGTAGTAGACGAGAAAATAACATAACCTCTTTAATTTGACAATTAATGAATGACAACTGTGGATAATGCAATACCAATAACAAGCTAGTGGCACATAAAAATTTACATGCAAACAAATTTCACAGCTAACTGCAATTCACAATTTAAAAAAACACCCTGTATATCCTGTATACTATATGTCATTTAGCGATTTTCTTCATCTATTTCACATGTGTGAATAGCCCACTTCAAGATATCAGCAGTTGTTGTCGCTTGATCCGCAGTACTCATTTCAGTAGTAGGACAATGAGGTGATGGTGCGCTGTTACTACAAGGTGACGGTGCGCTGTTACTACAAAGTGACGGCGCGCTATGAGAATAAGGCGATGATGTGTTATAGGCGTTATAGCCATAAGTTAGTGGTGGGATAGGCACAACAGATGAATGTTGAGGAAAATCGTATTTTCCAATTTGGGCCTCATATAATATCGTGTTTATCATGTGTTGTACGGTAGCTCTTGAAAAATCAGTTTTCAAATTTCGTATTTTATGGCCAACCAGTTCACCAAACATTAAGTATTCGTCACGTCCTTGCTGTTCCTTCTGTGTCCTCTGGAATACGGCTTTCATCATGCTGAAAGCCTCTTCGGTAACATTGTTAGTATTAGCAGTACCTGTGGGTTTGGATCTTTTTTTAACTGTTGGAGTAGAAAATAAATGTTGTTTGCCAGGTTCTTTCTCTGTATTGGAGATATTTATTTGTGATGGATTATTAATCTGTTCAGCTTTTTGTGACTGCGTGGACTGAGGCGACTCTGTATACTGCTCTAAGGGCTCCTCCATAGGTTCCTGCCTTTCTTGCTGGATTTCCGCAGTTTCATTTTCCGTTTGACTTGTTTGACTCTCGCTCACATCCACATCACTGTCTGATGAATCGCTATCCTAAAATAATACGTTTAATGTTAATATTATGTTCAACAGATTCAGGCATATTAATAATAATATTGTCTTTTTAGGTTCCTACAAGTTGTGAAGGGTGGGAAAACATTGGAAAGTATTTTAATAACATTTGGAATCTCCCAATGTGCTTCGGTAGTATGGATGGCAAGCATATTGTAATACAATCTCCAAAGTTTAGTGGAAGTGAATTCTTCAACTATAAGGGAACATTTAGTATTGTCTTATTTGCCATAGTTGATGCTAACTACACTTTTACTTATGTCTATGTCGGTTGTCAAGGCCGGATATCAGATGGAGGAGTTTTTAAAAGCACTGGATTTGCAAAGGCATTGGATAAATCAATGCTTAATTTGCCTAAAAAATCACTACCTGGACGCGAAAAAAAAGTGCCGTACGTTTTAGTGGTGGACGGTGCTTTCCCATTAGCGTCTCATATACTGAAACCGTTCGCAGGGCATCAAGATCGTGGATCAAGACAACGGATTTTTAATTATCGCCTAAGCAGAGCGAGAAGAAGAATTGTCGAAAACGTATTTGGGATATTGTCATCTGTTTTCAGAGATTTAGAAAATATTTTTTTGTGGCTAGACCGTTCACCCAACTAGAATATTGTAAGAGAGGAAATAGCTTATAAATTAAAGTAACTATTTAGAAAAAAAATTTTATCCGCAAACGTCACAAAAGTGACAACTTATTTGTCTTTATTGACAAGGTAAAAGTGTCACTTTATCTGCCTAAGCAGACAAAATAGCGACTTTTGCGTACTTTATCTGGCTAAGCACACAAAATGATTGCTCTCTTTCTTTCTTTCTATGTTTGTTCGCCATCTCCTCCGAAGATACTGGACCGATTAAATTGTATGATGGCTTAAAATTTTGGTAATTTTTAGAATTAGTTCGTAGGCCGGTTTTTATTTTCAAAAAAGTACGAAAAAGTTTTAATTTAAATAAACCTGTAAGCAGCGGATCGGAGCATCTGTCGCCGTGGGTTATGGTGTGACAGCTGCTGTGGCCGTGTGCTATTAGCACGGGTGATTCAGTATGTTCAAATATCATTACAGTTGCGCGTTATCTGAACAACAGAGGTTGGCGCAGGGGTACAGTGCTAGCCTGAAATTTACCTGAATACGTTTGCGGATAAAATAGTATATGTTATTCGGAGTAAAAGTGACTTTATGTGGCTTAGCTGAATTATTTGCCTCACTAACGTTCGGCTAAATAAACTTCAGCTTCGCCACATAAAGTATCACTTTTACTCCTAATAACATAATCTACTATTGTAGTGATTGAAACATTTAAAAAAGTTAATCATTTTAATTCATCATATTTTGGGCAAAGGAACTTGTGGTCTTCCGTTGTACACGTATTTTCCGGACACCCTGTATACAGGGTGATTTTTAAGTAGATTCCTTCCTTTTAAGAGGATATAAAGCTAAAAAAGTAAGCAATTTTTTCATTTACCACTTTTGCGAAATATCAAAATAACGGAGGTACAGGTTTCACGTTCCGCGTATCAGAGCGATGCGGCAGCGGCATTTTGACGACACTCCCAGTAAATAATAAGCATATTCACTACTTCATTATTTTCATAATCATAAGCCATTATTGTAGCAATAACATTAAGAAAATTACAATTGGAAACTAGTTGAGAGGTCATTGCTTGACAACAGAGATAAACAAAAATAAAATTGTCCAGCCGCCTTTGCGCCAAAGTTTAGTTTTTAATTTGAAACTTTAACACCCTGTACCTCCTTTAGTTTTGATATTTCGGAAAAGTGACAAATGAAAAAAAAGCTTATTTTTTTAGCTTTATATCCTGGTGAAAGAAAAGAATCAACTTAAAAATCAACCTGTATATACAGTGTGTCCCCGGATAAGTGAAACGACCTTTTTAAAGGTACAAAATTCTCGATTTAAATTTTCATTTTTTGCGGTTCAGCCCTGCATGTTTAAAGGCGAATTTCTAACAGCATTTCAGTTTTGAAAAATCAAGTATGCCTTAGAAGTTTTCAAAAAACCTATTTTACTGTAGAGTAGCGTGCCTTTTATGTAGCAAATACGACAAAAAGTTATTAAGAAAAGTTGTTTAGAATCAACATCTAGGCTGCTATACCAAATTTCAAAATCCCCGGCCAACTTTGATCTCTTACATTTTCTTTTATGTTTAGGTCCCATATCAAAGAATTTTACTTTTAACAAAGACTGCTATGGAAAAACAAATATTTTTTACAAAGTTTTTTATTTCATAATAAAAAAACTTTGTTAAAAATAAAATTCTTTGATTTGGGAAATAAACATTAAAGAAACATTTGACACATAAAAGGCACTTTATTTAGTTAGAAAATGGCGTTTTTCGAAATTGTGTAAATGCAAAACGTGCTATTTTTCGGAAATTAAGCAAGATTTCTATGAGATTTTTTATTGTGTGTTAGTTTTAGCTGACTGAACAATCTCAAAGCCAGAAAACTTGTTTTCTTAAAATGTGTCTCTATCTTGACAGTTAATGCATGTTTCATAATTATTTTAAAAAAATTTTTACTCATAACGGAAGTCAGGTGACAACTTTTGTTTGGCCCCTTTGTAATCACTTTGCAACCACCTCTGGTTGTCAGTGTTTGATTTCCCAAGAAATTCTAAATAATTTTGTTTCATTTGATGCCAGCTTGATGGCGATCACTTTATTGATTGTTTATAATAATTTTCTTACGTATAGGCCATTCAGTCAACACAAAAACATCTAAATTTTTTTGAAGTTGGCATATACGTAAAATGTGTCTGCTAGGGATTCTGTATTTTGTTTTGCAAAGGTTTCCATACCCGCATAAAGGTGACTTTGAATTTAAAAATGACAAATAATAAATATCATTAATTCAGTGTCAAACTACATACTATTCTGGAAATTCTTGTCTGAACTTTTATAAAATGTAAAAATACTTATTAATAAATGCTACATCAATAGTATCCAACACAGTATTTTACATCCTTAAAAGTAGTTATGACAGATGCTAATTAAATGTCACACTTTTAACCTATTTGTTTTAGTAACTTTTTGTTAGTACATTCCTAGACAAAAGATGCATTTTGGAAGTACACTCATGAAATTTTAGAAATCAAAGGCCACTTTGTGTTTTTATGTTTAGTGAACAGACTATAGTGCAGACTGTAGTTTGCGAATTTGAATTCGGCGCCGATATGGCCTAGCGCCGAGTTGGCTGGCGCCGAGATGGCTCCGCGCCGAGTTGTCCCGGCGCCGAGTTGTCCCGGCGCCGAGCTGGCCCCGCGCCGAGATGGCGGCGCCGAAGTGGCTGCGCCGAGATGGCGGCGCCGAGTTGTCCGGCTTCGCCAGTTAACAGATCCACAAAATGGATCCACGAAATGGATCTGTTAACTGGCCACCTCTTTCGTGTGATTTGACGCCGTTAGATTATTTTCTTTGAGGATATGTAAAGTCGCATGTCTACGTCGATAAACCGGCAACAATTGAGCACTTGGAAGCCAACATTCGATGCGTTATAGCGATTTACTGCGAAGAGTGTGTGAAAATTGGACCTCCAGATTACGTCATGTAAACGCCAGCCGCGGCGGTCACATGACCGAAATCATATTCAAACATAAATGCCATAAAATTATCTTACAAATAAAGCCAATTTCATGGATATTAAAAACATTTTTCTGTGTTTCATTTCAATTTAAAGTTCTCCGCCTCTAAAAAAACACCCTTTACTACACAAAATGGTCAGCAGCAGCAGCTAAAAATAAAACAGCCTTTAAAAATAAAAATTCTGACTGGCTAAATACCGAATTAGAGTTTTCTGCTGCAGTGATTCAATCTTCAACATCAACATCGAAGAAAGGGAGACCGTCTCCATTGTCCAGTTCCTAAGAAGTTTGCGTGATGCTTTTTATGATAAAAGTAAAAGAGCTCTGATTTGTAATAATGATGTAACCCCAACCTCAGGAAATTCTAAGATCTTTATTAATGAGAATTTAACGCCTGCGAATAAAAATTTATTATGGAAAGCAAACACCGCAAGAAAAGAGTGCGACTATAAATACTTGTGGACTAAAAAAGGGTCAATATTCTTAAAAAAATCTGATAATTCAGCCCCCCTTAAAATTATGGGTGAAACTGACCTTCCACATAAATAAAACAGTTGTAATTCAGCTGGTAGTGTAAATAGAGACCCAACAAATAAAGTTTTATCTATTTACTATCAGAACGTTCGTGGTTTGAGGACAAAAACGCATCAGGTATATGTCAATTCCAGTTTATATAATTTTTCTGTTATTGCTTGCACTGAAACAAATTTAGATAGTGAATTGTTCGATAACAATTATACAGTGTTTAGAAACGATAGAAATCTTGCTGCTACCGGTCGTTCGAGTGGTGGAGGAGCGCTCTTAGCGATATCAAAACAATTCCTTTCAGAGGACATTACATTTCCTTGTCCTGTTGCTTCTTGTGACGCGGTTTGTGCAAAAGTTTCGATTAGCAATCATCTTTCAGTATTCATTCTTGTAATATATATTCCGCCAAGTATGTCTGTAAATAACTACAATGTAATTTATGAGAGCATTATAGCTCTACCTTCTATTTTTAATTCTCACGTTATCATTATTGGCGACTTTAACTTGCCTAATATTTATAAATATTGCATTGATAAATGTTATTTTGCTGACTTATCTACAGAGTGTAAAAATTTTCTAAATTTTACAGGATTGTTAAATTTTGATCAATTAAACCATGTCGTTAATTATAATGGCAATATTTGGATCTAGCATTATCCAATATGAACGTTACTGTTACTAAATCAGATGATAGTATTGTTACTGAAGATCTGCACCACCCTTCGCTCATTATAAATTATGAATTTTGTATCAACAAAGAAAAAATGTTACTACCTAAAAAAGAATCATTTTTTAATTTTAGTAGAGCAAATTTTCTGTACATGTACGAACTGTTTAGTAATGTTAATTGGAATTTTCTTGAAAATTGAGTAAATGCCAATGACGCAGTTAATTTACTTTATAATGTTATTTACAATATTTTTGATAAGGCCGTTCCAAAGGTATTGTATGTATGTATTATCTGTAACCTCATTTACCTTGCGGTGAGGTAATTAAATCTAAAAGAAAATATCCTTGCTGGTACACACCTGAGCTAATTAATTTAATCAAACAGAAAAATAAATTTAGGGGATTATTCTTAAAATTTAAAGATATTACTTATGAAACACAATTTAAACGTTTCAGAGCTCTTGTCAAACGGAATGCTAATATTGCGTATGTTAATTATGTTAAAAATGCGGAGCAAAATATTAAATCTGATCCTAAAAGTTTCTGGACCTACATTAAACAGAAAAAACAAAGTTCTGGTGTGCCAGCATCGATGTTTTTCCAAGGTGAAGTATTAGGATCTAGTGATTTGATTGTTCAGGGATTTAAAACATTTTTTGCTAATAATTATACACCTCCAGTAAATTTACCTGGGAATGCAGAAATGACTAAGAACTGTATTAATACATGCGTTACTTTAAACCAAGTTACTGAAGATGAAATTAAAGCTGCTATTAATAAACTGAAGAATTCCAGATCTCTGGGTCCGGACGGATTGCCAACTTATGTAATAAAAGGTTGTTGCGATTTTTTAGTTAAACCGTTACGTATAATATTTAATTTAAGTATAACAACCAACACTTTTCCTGAAAAATGGAAACTTGCAAAAATATGTCCGATTCGTAAATCTGGAAAACTTAGTTATATTGAAAACTATCGACCTATTGCACTTCTTTCTGTATTCTCTAAGGTGTTTGAATCAATAATTCATGACAGCCTATATCGACAAATTTCAAGTCAGATTTCCCTAAATCAGCATGGATTTATTACCAAACGTTCTACACAAACAAATTTAACTGTATTTACACAATTTATATCAGACAGTTTGGAAAGCGGGAATCAAGTTGACGTCATTTATACAGACTTTAGAAAAGCCTTTGATACGGTCGACCACAATATTTTGTTACAAAAATTGGTCGATATGGGTGGGCACCAAAATTTTGTTCAATTTATCAAATCCTATATGTCAAACCGTCAGCAATTTGTGTACTGCAATAATTCCTGTTCCGAATATTTTGTAGCTACGTCGGGTGTACCGCAGGGATCAGTTTTAGGACCGTTATTATTCTTAATTTTTATAAATGATATTTGTAACTGTATACGATTTTCCGAATTTCTTTTGTACGCCGATGATTTAAAGGTTTTTAAGTTGATTTATTTTATTCAAGATTGTGAGATGTTGCAAGCTGACATAGATGCAATTTGTAAATGGTCAGAGACTAACAAACTGTTTTTTAATGTTAATAAATGTTTCACTATGACCTATTCCAGAAAGCAGTCAGATTTTCATTTTGGTTATACTTTAGATAACGTATCAATAAATAGAGTTTTTAGTTTCAAAGATCTTGGTATCATATTTGACACCAAATTGTCATTTAATGATCATATAGATACAATAATACTGGAATCTTATAGAAAACTGGGCTTTATCTTTCGAAATACTCAAGATTTCTCAAATTGTAGTGCCTTGTGTAACCTATTCAATAGCTTAGTGAGGACCAAACTGGAGTATTGTTATTTGGAATCCTTTCTATAACTATCAAATTGATAGACTTGAAAATGTACAAAAGAAGTTCCTTAAGTTTTTGCATTACCGTGTTAATGGATCGACATATAAAACTCCAATGAAAAATCCTACAAAGATTTATTAACGGACCTAAAGCACATATCTCTCAGAAACAGACGGTTGTATACTATAATAATTTCATTGTTTAAAATTTTAAGAGATCTAACTTGCACTCCTGCTATCAAGATTTTGTTTTCGAGTTCCGTGCGTTAATACGCGCAATCAAGAAATATTTACATTTAAAATCCTAGAACAAATTATCATTTCAATAGTCCTGTTATACTAATGTGTCAATTATATAATTCTTATTTTAGTGACATTGATTTGTTTAATTTAAGTTTGAATAAATTTAAGACCATTGTATCTACTCGCCTCTCGGCTATTACTATTTGATTTTTGCTACTTGTATTTTACATTTATTCTGTAATTGGGTATTTTTACCTGTTGAATAAAGATTATTATTATTATTATTATTATTATTATTATTATTATTATTATTATTATTATCTACTGAATTTTTAGCTTCGAGTGATCGATTAAAAAGAAGGAAAACTGAAGAAATGCGATCAGATCGAACCCCTGAAGAATTAGCCTATGCTACTCAAATGCAATATAGGTAAGCTAGATGCAGCAAATGTAATAAAAAATGTTGCATTTTCAACACCCACCCGTGCGTCAAAGTATAAAGAAGCTCTTAAAAAAGAAAGCGAAGTACCTTTTTCGGCAGACGAAGCTTTGTCACCGTTTGTAGAGGCTAAACTGACAAAATTCCAGTATAATTTAATAAGAAGTTCTGCTAAAAGCCACAACTCAACTATTTACCCAAATTATGAATCCATCATTGCCGTAAGAAAAATGTGCTACCCGGAAAACTTAAAAATTTCAGAAGAAATTGCTGAAGTGCCCCTTCAGAGTTTACTAGCAAGCCAAAATTATACCTTTATATAAATCGGGTGAAATTAATGATAGATCAAATTATAGACCCATTGCACTTCTCCCCATTTTGGCCAAAATTATAGAAAAAATTATTGCAGTTCGAATTCTAAATTTCTTTGAAATCAACCATATTTTTACGGACAGACAGTTTGGGTTCAGAAAAGGAAGGGACACGTCGGGAGCCGTGCTGAATCTCATTAATTATATAACAGAATCATTGGAAAACAAAAAATCTTCCTTTGCACTATTTCTTGATTTAAGTAAGGCGTTCGACTGTGTCTCAAAAAGCATTTTACTCGATAAACTAGAGTATTACGGTTGCAGGGGAGTAACTCTAAAACTAATGTCATCCTACTTATCTGACAGATCTCAATGTGTATTTTGCAAAGGTCAGTATAGCCAGATGTCTTCAATTCAACATGGTGTCCCACAAGGAAGTGTATTGGGACCGTTATTATTTTTAATCTATGTTAACGATTTGCCTAATGCCATCCCAGTTTTCACGACTTTATTTGCAGACGATACGACCTTTGCAAACCACGTAGAAGATGAAACTCTAGTCAATCAGTTACAAACCAACATTATCAACCAAGCCTCAGATTGGTTCCAGGCAAATAAGCTTTGTTTAAACCAAAATAAAACTACCACTTTACTATTTTCAAATAAACAAAATATCTGTGAAACCGTCAAATTTTTAGGCCTTACGTTGGATAACAAACTAACTTGGCAAGCACATGTTGACAATCTTTCAATTAAGTTATCAAGAACAATTTATATAATTAGACAAATAAAAAATCGAGTAAACTTGGATGCTGCCATTACTGCATACCACGCATTATTTCATAGTGTAATGACGTACGGTCTAATAAACTGGGGTACCTCTACACATATTAAAAAAATTTTCATTGTACAAAAAAGAGCCTTGAGAGTGTTGGCGGGAGCGAGTCAGTTAGACAGCTGTAAACCATTGTTTAAAAAATATAACATATTAACGCTACCGTCAGCAATACTATATTGTAATCTATTACACATAAAAGAACATTATGGCGATTATACAAAAAACGGCGATGCCCATGGTTACGACACCCGCAGTCGAGGCGATATACAGGTTCCGCAGCAGAGACTAACGTCCACTAAACGAAGTAATTTCGGAATAGGATTATTTAATTCGCTTCCTAGTACTCTCAAAAATGCCCCAACCAAACTCTTCAAAGTTAAGCTTAAAAAACATCTTCTGGCCAATGTCTACTATGAACTTTCCGATTTCAGATTTGTTGAAAATTAAGACCGTCTTGTTTTATTGACTTTAGTATTTTTGTTGTTACTGTATTTTTCTGTAGATGACTATTTCTGTAAATGCATTGTATTTTTTTTATTTTTATATTTTTATATAACTGGAATTGTGACATATCTAAGCACCACGGTGTATATTATGATGAATAAATACTAAATACTACTACTAGATCATATGATTTTAAGGTTATTTAAGTCACTTAAAGAAGTTTTAGATGTTTTAAAACCCGAACAATGTAACAATTTACATTTAATTTGTAAATGGGGATGTGACGGAAGTTCTGGAATGAGTCAGTATAAACAGAAGTTTTCAGATTCCAGTACTTCAGATGCTAACATTTTTTTAACTTCAATAGTTCCGATTCAATTAATTAACGGTTATCCTAACTCAGAAGAAAAACTGGTTATCTGGCAAAATCCTACACCTTCTTCGACGCGATTTTGCAGACTTTGCAGACCCATTCGTATACAATTCAAGCATGAAACTACGGAGCTTTCAGTGATGGAAAAGCAGTATTGACCAACAAATATCGGTTTTACAAGCAACAAAGCTTAATATTCAGTTAGGTGAAGTGCTTGTAAAACACACTTTATATTTTACCATGATAGATGGAAAATTATGTAATGCCGTGACTGAGAATCCATCTACACAGAGGTGTTACCTTTGCAAATTAACATCTAAAGATTTTAATAATATTGATAAAAATTTTAAACAAAAGGTTACTGAAGAATCTAGATATCAGTTTGGTTTGTCGTCATTACATGCTTGGATTCGGTTTTTGAGTGTCTGCTGCACCTTTCTTATAAATTAGATTTTAAGCAGTGGCAAGCCCGAGGCAAAGAAGACAAAGAAAAAGTCGCAAATACTAAAAAACGAGTCCAAGATTTATTTTTTAAAGAAATGGGACTAGTTGTTGATAAACCAAAATCAGGTTTTGGAAGAACTAATGACGGCAATACTATTCGACGTTTTTTTAAAAACCCTTGAAAATCTTCGGAAATAACGGGTGTAGATGAAGAGCTGATATCTCGATTTAAAATAATATTAACAACTTCCAGTGGTTATTGCATAAAAATGAATAGTTTTAGGGACTACTGCCATGAGACAGCAAAGAAATTTATTAAACTGTATCCCTGGTACAATATGACATCTGTGCATAAAATCCTTATCCACAGTTCTGAAATTATATCGTATTTCATGGTTCCAATTGGGCAACTTGGTGAGGAAGCCCAGGAATCACGAAATAAGGATATTAAAAGATATCTAGAAAGTCATTCTAGAAAATGTTCTAGAACGGAAAACATGGAGGATATATTTCACAATCTACTAATATCTTCTGATCCTTTAATATCTGATATGAAGAAATTATCTTCTAAACAACTTAAGCTATATCCTCATGAAGTATTGGCGTTTTTTGACGAACCAATACTACTTGAAAAAATTGAGTCAAAGTGGTGAAGAAAATATTCTGGATGAGGATGATTAGAATTAGTTACTATGTAAATTATAATTACTTCTATAATAATAATAAGTACATAAATGAATTTAGTTTTTAGCACTTCCAGAAGGTAATCATACCTACAATTTGTATATATTTATATCTATACATATATAAAGGAAAGTCACAACCCTGACTAATCAACGCAGAGCCGAAACCACTAGCACTAAAAACTTGAAATTTGGGTGGAAGATTCAATTTAATAAAATATGGCGAAGGAGGGGTGGGGGGGGGGCTGAAGGGAGTTGGGGACACATGGTTATCATAATTATATAGATTCCTTATAATTAAAATTATATTTGGGCTCATACGAACAACATAGTATTTTTGGCCAGCTCTTCCCCGAAATTCACCTCTGTGCGGCGGTTCGAAACAAATGCGTTTGCTTCTGTGGTCAAAATAAATGCAGAATGATTTTTAAAATGTCTATTCAAAATTAAAATTGTTTCAGCCTGACGGACAAGAAAAATAGATATCAAATTTCGACATGTGTTTAAATTACTGGTATTTTTTTTTTGTATTTTACGCGGATTATTATGCCAATAGCACAAAAATTATGCTCTTTCACCTATAACTTCTGCCAAATGACAAATTCTTAATCTAGCACAAAAGTGCATTGGAACTAAAATAAAACTCTCTGGGTTCCAATTTTCATATTTTAATAAACTAGACTACTAGGGTACAAAAGGCATTAATTACAATAAAAGCAACTTTCGTTATAATGCATATAAAAAAATACATTACGTACATACATATATTATATTTACATATTAATTATGCAGAATACTTTTGGCTGTATCATTAGATTCCTGCGCATCGGGTATAGAAAGTAGCAATTTTTCATCTTTCCTGACAGTGGCCTTTTTGGTTTTATATAGAACACGCTGCTGGTTAATATTTTTGTTGTGAGGAAGTGATGAGACAACACGATTTTCCAGATGTGTTCCTTCAAAGTTCTTAACAGCTGACAGTGTCGGTCGAACTGGAGCTAGCAACTTTTTCAATGCTTCCATTTCTTCAGAACTTGAAATCTGGTCAATAATTTGGCAAAGCTCATTCTTCATGATCGCTTTTTCTCTAAACAGTGAGCTGCTCTGCTTATTAGTACATAATACTTCAACTAATCTGGCTTCTTCATGCTTGCTCACTGCTGGAGATTCATCGATAATCAGTATGTTGTCATATAAAATAGAAAAAATAAATTAGTTAAAATTATAGCATTTATGGACATTAAAACCCTTAGACTACTGCGTTCCTTAGACCAACGGTAATTATGGCGTGGGGTCCTCGAAGGACCCCAGCTAAAAAACTATTAAAACGTATGGTAACATTTGAGTAAGTGTTTATAATGGTAAAATATATTCAAAATTAACACATATTACAAATATAAAAAAAGGTAACAACATAATTCTTATAAATTAAATATAAAGTATAATATATTTTCAATTTTCGATGTGATCGATGCAACTCGCTGTGGAGACAATATTTTCTGTTCGATGTTCTTTGCAAATGAAGAACTGACATTGTGAACATCTTATGTTCACTTTTTTATCGGATGCTCGTGTACAAAGTCTGCATCTTCCCCGTTTTGCTTGTTGCCGTGCCGGTGCAGCTGGCGTCTCTTGAGCGGGTTGGTATCCACTCCACAAGCTTTAATGGCTTGGAAAATATGAGGATGCTTACGTAGTTGTGCTACCCGGGATTTCATATTTTCGGTAGCTAAATCTTTTCCCAAAGTTTTGAGGAAAACGCGCCTTCTGAATGTATTTCTTGATAGCCAATCGGGATTTTTGATTGCAAATATAACAAAAGCATTTAGAGCTGCTGTATCCAAAATCTGCATGAAAATTCTGAATGGCCATCTTGCAGTTCGGCGTGCGCAACTATATTCGCCGAAAAGCTTATCAGCGTTATCCACACCACCTTTAGTAGTGTTATAATCCACTACCATGGTTGGTTTTTGTTGTTCTCCCTCGGTTATTTCGGGATTATCATGCTGAGAGGAAAGCACATGAACCATTTTGCCTTTTTTGGGTATATATGATACTATGGTCATATCTTTCGAAAATGCAAATTTTGACGAGTACTCTGATCGCCCCGTAATTTTCTTCAATTCTTCTGGCGTATCCGGTTTATTTTTCCTAAGTGTTCCCAACAATGTTATATTTTTTGTTAATAAAAATTCCGCTAAGGGCACTGACGTAAAAAAGTTGTCCGTAGTTACGGCACGTCCAGTGTTGTAAAGTGGTTCAATAAGATCTTTCACCACACGCAAACCTTGATTCTTCTCTGGTCGATTACCAGCAAGCTTTCCTGTATAAACTTGCAAATTATATAAGTAACTTGTTTTTACGTCAGCTGCTGCCCAAATTTGTATACCACATTTTGCTGGCTTGGATTTAATATACTGGCGGAAAGGACATTTTCCACGAAATCCTACCAGTTGTTCATCGACAGTTATTGTGTCATGGGGAATATAAGAATTTTTACAAGTTTCGACAAGATCATCCCATAATTCACGAATACCCGCTAATTTATCAGTTGCCCTCCTCTCTTCCCTGGTTATTTTATCATCGAAACGCAAAAATGTGCGAATTGAGACAACTCTGTCACGAGACATTGAAGCTGTAAAAATTGCTCTTTGGATCGACTCATCTGTTGTCCACATTTCAGTAGTATTTTCTTTACTACAACGCAAAGCACCCGCGGAAATCAATATTCCGATAAAAGCATTCAATTCAATCTCTGCCAGTGGCATCCATATTTTTTTATTATCGGGACGTTCCTCATTATACGCGTTGTAAACTCGAGAAGCCTCTTCGTTGGTATGCAAACATATTTTTTCTTTCATTTCCTTCGTTACAAAGAGGTTGAAGGTATCGAGAATAGTCGTTGCAGCAGCTAAGTATCGGGTTAGTCCGGGAACTTCAGTCACAATATTTCGGATTCGGCGGCGGCTGTGGGTGAAATTACTTTTTTGCCATAATTTACCTGATTTTGCTTTATATTGATCACCTTTAGGTTGTTGCTCTTGTTCAGCATCGGTACCTTCATCATCCATTGCGTCAAAATTTTGCGCTTCAACTTGAACATAATCTTCAGCCTCTTCTTCCACTAATTCAAGGTTGTCTTCTACCTCTGATACATTCTCTTCAACATCAAAATGATTGGTATCATCAATGCTGGCATCCTCATCCGACAGATCAAATTCACTATCTAAATCACCTCTCTCAGTTATCAATCGAATTTCCTCTTCATGCTCCTGGTCAGTGAGCGGGCGACATCTTTGATATTTGGAGTTTGATTTCGACATTTCTGTTATCTACAGAGAGATCCAAATAAAAACACAATCAAAACACTCACAAAAATTACACTCAATATATTTACACAAGTACAAAATACTCATAAAACTTACTCGATATAGTACTGTTGCACAAGTACAAGTAACCAAAAGCGTAAACTAAACAGCAATGCCCACAAACAAATAAAGAGCGTTGATGCGTGTTGGAACTACGGCGTAAAACTGTTGCCCCTGCTCGAGTCTAGAAAACATCAAGTGGCGGAGGTGAGGAAACAAGTAATTGACGTCACCGCACGTACAAACAAAATATCAAAAACATCCATCCCTTATCCTTATTTTCACTTACTACTCAATTCAAGAGTGTACTTTGAGAGAATATACATGGGTTCAGATAAGGGTATAAACAAGTTACAACATCAGAATTACTTGTTGCAAAAACAATGTCCTTATTATCGTCGTAAAACACATAAAAAAACCGACATCAACTTATTGGTTTGTAGAAAAAAATGGTACACATTAACAACGGCGTGGGGTCCCTTGGAGACCCCACGCACCTTTTTTGTTCAACAAAAGTATGCAGATATTAAAAACAAAAAAACAAATTCATCATGCCATGTAGAATTGTAAAAGTGACAAATACACGGGCGGGAAAATTTATTAAAAAAATACCTAGAAAGATATTCAAGAAAAACAAAGCCTGGAGTCCCTTGAGGACCCCACGTAGGGTTAAAGGAAACAAAAGGTATTCTCATTAACAGCCACCAAAGATATGACAATTTAACCCCCTTCCGTTTAAAACTACTAATGAAGAGAAATAAACAATAAAACCACCACTATGTAACATACTATTACCTTAACCTTAGCATCAGTTGGAATGTGTGTATTCTGAAAGGTTACAAAACAAAATTCTTGAAAACCCACATTATAACATGGCATAATATTTTATGAATGAATATGTGCCAGGAAGGTAGAAAATATTTACCTTGACTTTGATGTGCAGAAATGCTCGCAATTTCTGTTTTCGAATTTTTCAAAAGTCTACATACCAAATGGATATGCTTGCACATATTCCATTTGATACATTAATCGATGCATGTGCAGGAGTACTGATGGATACATGTTTCACATACAGTACAAACCAGCTGCAATTACAATCGGTCAGTCTTCGTGCTACCTTATATATTACCGTTCTTGTTATTATTGCTATCGTTATCGTTACTACTTACCCGTTTTGTTATTAGTTAATTTTTTGTTAAATTTGTAAATTATGGATGTTAGGAGAAGTTTTATGTCGGGGGAGGAAAAGTTGTTCCTCAAGGAAATTATTACGAGGCATGCCTCAATTGTTGACTCGAAAAAAACAACCGATGCTGTTTCCGTGACGGAGAAAAAGAAGATTTGGCTAGACAGCCAAAGAATTGAATTCTGTGGCTTAACATTCCAAAGTATGTAATAGTTTTTTTACTTATTTAATGTATAAAATACGTAATTTATGTTTTACAAGTATATAACTTTGTTGAAATATTTATAGCGAGCACCAGAGCAGCTGCGTAAATGCTGGGAGAATATGAAGAGTCGCCGCAAAAAGGAGCTGTCTTCCGAGAAGCAGCAACGGATGAAGACTGGCGGTGGCTCTTACCAGCCACCTGAGGAGGACAACTCTATGGACGACATACTCAACACCGTCGACATTGAGTTGAAGGAAAGTATCGATAGCGACAGTGTAACTATCCTTAGTGGAGGGTGATCATCATTTAGCAACCACAATTCTGTGATCCAGCAGGCTGGAAGCTTGATGCCCATCCTCGTTGAGGAGGATACACCAGATAATGTGGTGTTTTCATTTCTCAAATTAGGAATAAGCAATGTCAACAGTTTTAAATATTTTTTCTGGAATTGTGATAGCATTCAGCGATTTAAAAAATCAAAGCAAATTTTTTGTTAAACAAATTACTGTAGTAACTTTAAATACCATTGTAGATTCAGATGTAATCGGTGGAGAAAATCCCAAAGGTCCCGCAAAACCCAACACCCCGAAGAACACCAAGAAGTACAACTTATACATCAAGGGGCACCGCAATTCAAAGGGAGCTGGAGAGACGTTTGGAAAGAACGGATGCGCTCCTTAGACAGGACGAAGAATTGCACGCTCTTCGCCTTGAGGAGCAACAAATAAAACTTGCTATTGCTCGGGAACAATTAAAGCAAGAAAAATTGAAAACAGAAATGTTAGAAAAAGAATTTAAAAAATAAATAAATCTTCTAAATATTGAGTTTTAGTGACAAAAAAGCTGAAGTTAGTTATACTTCATTTTTTTTAATTTTAAAAATACATTCTAATGAAATTCGTGCAATTAAAAACAAATTACATACATAAATTATATTAACAATTTTAATATTACTCATTTGCAAAATGGCGCTGAATAAAAGCCGCACGAATTATATTGCCTCGCATATGAATGGGCGCAGGTGGGTTCTCAACTATATTGTTTGGCAGATACTGCTCGTCGATCAAATTGTCTCTTTGTTTGATTGCAATCTTATGGAGAACTGCTGTTGCAGCAATGATTCTTGTTGTTGTTCGCAAATTATATTGCTAGGCATGCACAAAGCAGGGGAAATTGCTTTTCCAAATGCCAAAGGTACGTTCCACAACATTACGTGTTCTTATATGAGCACGGTTGTACCGATGCTCAGCTCTAGTTGCCGGATTTAGAAGAGGTGTGTAAACGTGCCTGGTTTGTGCATATGCACTATCGCCCAGCACAATACCAGGTAAATCACCACGTTCTAATCTCATACGTACTGAGCTGCTATTAAATATCCTGCTGTCATGTGCAGAACCTGCCCAACGTATCACTATATCTAATATTTCGCAGCAGGGTCCAGCAACCGCTTGAACATTTGAAGACATCCATCCCTTCCTGTTGCGATATCGTTCTGCATTTCTCCCACCAGGGCTCTTTACTTCAATATGGGTTCCATCAACGCATTCGATTACCCCAGGAAATCCACCAATTTCAAAGGAACGTTGTTTGATTGCATGGAAATCTTCAACGTGAGGAAATTTAATATGTCGTCCCAAATTCATTGCCAACTGCTCGCTGACTTCGTTAATTATCCTGCAGACGGATGATTGACTGACAGATACAATATCACCTCATACTCTCTGAAAATAATAAACAGTATATAGTATTACTTATAAAATTCTGGCACATTTACAACATACCTGATAGCTACCTGTTGCAAAAAATCTCAAAGCTACATATAATTTTAAAATAGGTGGGACTGGGACTCCACGATTGTTTCCATTTTCAATCGGTGGATATATACACAATTGGTAAAATAACCTCACTGTTTGCCTACAAACCCGCACTCGTTGTACGAGCTCTGTATTTGTGTACCTTTCTAAAGGATTAATGTTATCCCTTAAGATAAATCTACAAAAAACGTGTTCATATAAAACTCTTGCTTTAATTATTTTTCACGTCAAACATTACCTTGGTATTTGTAAAAGAGCATCGTCACGAGCATAATCAAAGAATTCCCAAAAATCATCCATTATAGACAAAAACTAAAGAGGCACAATGCACAGAGCACTAACTTACTTAACAATGTAACCTCAATTTATGCTTTGAGTGGAACTTTAGGCTACCCCTACCCTAGCTTATATCTCACTTATCTGTCACTCACTTATTAGACAAATTTTAGTCACTCATTGGTCACTATTTGACTGTGAATACCAGTTGGTAAGATTAGGTTGAAGTTAGTATGAGATGAGTGTGAGTCTGGAACCGGCCTTGAACCAAGGAGGTCAAAAAAATTACCCCCATTTTCCTTTTCACGTTGAAAATAATTTAGCAAATTCACAACGAGTTGTTGAGATTGGGATCGCAAAGTTCTGCCTTTCGCCGACATGATAATTTTAATTTAACTGTTTGAAAACACTGCAAAAATGAGGTTATAGTAGGTCTATTTTGGATGAAGGTCATGCCTACGTCACGCACGTACGTAGCAGTAGCTAGTCAAATCGAGCTTTACGTTCATATGCTGTACGTAAATACCAACATCTTTGTCTGATCGCTAAAATTAAAAAGTGTTGATCTGCATATGTGTGTCGTTACTAGATTCCTACATCGATGACGTAGGGCTCATCTTTCTAGATTATGATAGTACATACATACACACATACAAATGTTCCTATGTTAATGATGCGTTACTAAGTACTTTTTATAACGAAACATACGCTTTATAACGAAGCATACTAATTTTCAAGTGATTACGATGAATCCTAAGCTAACTAGAAAATAATGACATCATTGTCCCCTCAATACCTCCGTAACCCTTGTCTAGAAGTCAAAAATGCATAAGACCATTTTTATTGTAAATTAAATATAGAACAATTTTGTATAAGATAAATTTTTTTGCTAAACCTCATAGTTAACGAGATATTCGCGAAAAACTGTTGAAACCTACCATTTTACCACCTTTCTAGCTTTCCACCCCCCTCCCGCCTAAACCCGACGCACAATGTTGTGCAACTTTACCACTTACTAAGAGGAGGGTACTAAACAGTTTGCTGCTGGGTAGAACTTTCTTTTTGGATGTTTGGGTTAAACCCTGGTTTTCTGTACTAAAACCTGGAACCAAGAATGGCCATCTTTGTGACGTCACAGCTCCTCACTTCACAGGCTGAGAAAGCGACAACATGATTTTTCATACTCAGAAAACACCACCGAATAAGTAGATACCACTTGTCGGTATAAACCTACTCAGTCCCACGAAAATCGTTATTTGACGAGTTAGTTTAGTTTGGCCTCTCAACTATTAGGCGTCGCAAAATGTTCCGTTCAGAGCGGTGCCGTGGCGCGTAGCGTCAAGCGTTGTAGGGAGAAACTCGTAGTAGGCCGCTCCACTCGGCGTTTACTCGCCCTGCACAATGTACTCAGAATATCCTTCCTTTTTTTTAAATATTATGATTCTAATAATAATTATACGAATCATAATATTAATTAGAAGAATAATTATAGCAACTAATTATTTCATTTCTAAACTGTCATTAAACGTTGAAAATATTTTTATTAAAAATAGGATTATAAGATATATTTAAACAAATTATTTACAAGTAATTGTTACATAATATAAACATCTATGAAAGTACAAACCCTTGCATATGAGATAACTATTACTGTAGTTTAATGCCAACTCAGACATAGGTTGACAAAATATCAACCAAGTATTCTTTGACACACTGGGACTGTGATATATAATTACACAACAGCCAGTCTTATAAAGACCACTAATCTGAAGTGTATGTGTATTTTGTTGTTAAAATAAACAAAAGCGCATTTAAATTCGTAGAAACTTGACAGCTATCTAATGGTGCTTATGTAATTTCGGTACAATTAAAATTGACAAAAAATTCAACATTTTGTGCGCCTAAAAAAAGATCACTCTTCAAATTAAATTTGCACATATTTACAAGTGCAAAAAAATTCGCGCTCATATTGTGTGTGGTAGCATAACTCTTAAAGAAAAAAATAAGCCTATGCTGATTGCTGTACGACTTCTGAAACCTGAGTAAATCAATTTCTGCGTAAACGTATTTTTTAGAAAAAAATATTTTATGCAAAAACTAATCAACATTTTTGCAAATTTCATAAACGCGAGTTTTCTGCTCACCGAGTGCTATGCTTTCTCAAAATTTCAACGTTATATAAGTGATAACTATTTTTCTAATGAATCGATTTTGACTATCGACAGCTTAGTTTATTTGTTTTTTTAAACTACATAAGCCTTTTTTTGAAAAAATTCATCTCTGTTTTTCTCTTTTATATGCAAAAAACCGTTTTTTCAACACTTTGAACGCAATTTTGAATCGCTTTTCCACTGATTCAGCTGTTACTTTGTAGTTCATTCAATTCTACGTGATTTGTTCTATAAAACTACATGTTCACTTTTCAGGTATTATTTTTTTTCAAGTAAATATCTAATTTGCCTGGACTAATAACTACTTGCATATATGTATGTGGACCTACTATTTCGGCCGTTTTCTGGTCTTATTCGTATGTTAAAGACACTTACTTCGTCATACGAAAGAACTGTAAGTCGCTGTAAGTTATTTTTTGTTCTTCCACATACCACCATTATATTTAATACATCTGTTAAAATTCCGGTTCTTACATTAATAGTTGCAGCGCAATTGTTACAGAGTTGAAATGCCTGGAAGAGGATATTTCAAAGTTTTTCGCAGATATATGTAGCATCGTTTGCTTAAATATCTTATAGTAAACGTGTATCTGTCTCCAGAGCACTTAATAACTAAATTAATTCTACCTACACGGAGAGTGTAATACTCGATAATACCCACGCAAAGTAGAAGTTCATATAGGAATTTACCTTGAGGGACATACAGGAGGGCTCACAGGTAGGGTGGCACGTCGATTGACCCGTGACTCCAGGAGCACAAAACGATAAACACGAGCGATTACAAAAAACAACGAAAAACGGGATCAGTTGACCGACCGTTCACCAACTCGTCTTAAGTTCATCTGTTTACAATGTGGGCCACCGACCCAACACTTAGAGGTGGCAGGAGAGGGGACAGCAATAGTGGGTAAACTTACCGCTAGGTAGAATTACAAACTACACTAAATTTATGTACAGCTATTTACTTGTATTAAGAATTACTAATGAAATAAACTAAACTAATATGATTAAAAGCTAAATACCAAACAAAGCGCTTTGGCTATTTCATCAGCAGTCCAGCGGGCCTTTATTTTTCTTTTTAATATGATATTCATTTGTTTTGGTGTAAACATTTCTTTGAATAATCCTTTAATCCTATCGTTCAAATCTTTTCATAGTTTTCGGCATATTTTTCCAATTCTAATTGCTTTTCTAATAAAGTCTGAGTGTTCTGTTCATTTTCTTGGGCTTGCTTTTTTTAAATTGTGTTTTCTGCTACCAAGGCTTCGTAGGTTCTTACCAATTTGTCATACTCACTTTCTTTACTTGAACCAGAGAAGTGTTCTAGAACAGTGTCAATATTTTTACCGTTTTATTCGGCGCTTGTTAGCAGAGTAGCTACTAATGCTTTTTGCTTTTTATTAGCTGCACGTTCATCTCTTGCAGTAGGACACACACCATTTTCAATTTTTGAATGTGGCAAATGTAAGGAAGGAATTGCTAGAAAATTAAAAACATATTTGCATTAAGACGCCCTAAAGTGATAGGTATATTGAAAAATACTTGACATGAACGTTTCACGCACACAGATGAGCGCACGTAGCGACAAATATATTTTTTAAAACAGCTTTTTGTTCCTTCAAGTACTAAACATTTATTTTCGTCAATTGTAGCCAATACAATACTACAAGTGAATTTTTTGGTTTCTTATCTATCTTACCTGCATTTTATAGTTTTTCGGTAAAGAATTAGATTTATCTTTTCTAAACCACAAGCGAATCCATTCTTTTCTCTATTACTTGCCAGTAGTATGGCGACACCTAAACTGGAGCAATCCGCGAATTAAACCGCGAATTAAATGCGCGGATTGATCTAATTAATTTCGCGGTTTGATCTAATTAATCACATTATGAAGTTTGATATGTAATTTACATATGTGCTACTGATTAAATTACGCGGCGGCCATTTTTAATTTGCTTCCGGAATTACGCGCCGAATGGATTAACGCGATTTTCATTGTCCCTACCTACTATAGGAAATTTTTCAGATTTTTTTCTAAGTTCCAATTTTTGAGTTTAAACTTCCCGGGTGTCGGCCATCTTGGTTTTCTGCGCACGCACTTCTTGCGGAAATATTTGAATTTCAAACTGCTAAATCTCCCTCTCTTGTGTTCCTTCTCTCTCATGCACGGCGGCCATTTTAATTTCGCGCGAATATTTGAATTTTAAATTTTTCTTTTTCTAAGTCCCAGTTTTTGAATTTAAACTTCCTGGGGTGTCGTCGATTTTTGTTTTCTTGCTTTTATTTAATTTAAGAAAGCTATTTGCGTCGGACCCCAGCTCGATTTGAACCAACAACCGCAGTATTACGATTCTGACGCTAAACCAACTGAGCTAGCGAGAACTTCGTACTTGAATGCGGTTAAAACTGCAATACCTGCGTGTCACGAGCCCCGCTTTTAAAAAACAAATTATTTTTTCGAAATATAAAATATACGAACGGAATTGTGTCGTCTAGGGCCTTAGAAACTTGTTAATAATTTTTAAAAATTGATTTTGTAATTGGTTTTGCCAGAATTAATTATAAGCGGTCCAGTATTTTCGACTGAATTTTACTCGCCGGATCGAATTATAAATTACAACAGCTAGTTTAAAAATTAAATGAGCGCAGTTTTGAAACGCTCAATGACTGATGCTTTAACATTGGGGTTTTGCGTCACATAAAACGTGATATCGTGTGGTTTGAAAAAATTCTGTACCGATCTAGCAATAAATTCTTTGCCTTTATCGGTTTGTAAATTTATGGGCGTGTTACCCACTTCAGCAAATATTTCACGAAATGCGTTTATTACTGAAGCAGCCGTTTTAAATTTCAGGGGTCTCGCCCACGCCATTTTACTAAACACATCAATTACGGTTAGAATAAAATTATATCCGTCGTTGTGGGACGCTAAACTACGCATGTCGCAGAGATCAGCTTGCCATAATTCAAAAATGTTGCTAACAATGTACTTGTTTCTAGGGAATTTTTTTCTTGCAGTTTTGTGAATAATATATGCGTCCTGTTTCTTAAGCCAATCCTTTACTTCATGTAGGTAAGAAAGGGGTGTTGCGTTGCTTTCAGCTACCGCGTTTCGGCTACTTTTCAAGGTCGTCCATGTAAGCTTGCAGGCTTCTGCTTGCCACGCCTTCTTACTTTTTATATCAAAATTGGAAATTCAATTTTAGGAGAGAGAATGGCAAGCAGAAGCCTGCATGCTTACATGGACGACCTTGTAAAGTAGCCGAAACACGGTAGCTGAAAGCAACGCAACACCCCTTTCTTACCTATATGAGATAACATCGGAGCCGTCAGATCAATTGGTCGTAATAGCGGCTCATTGGATTGACTCCCCAGAGATGTAGCGCTGTTTGGCGAATTTGACGATGGAATATGGGACGCATCATCATCGGAAGGTCCATGCAAGCCCTGAGATAACGTCGGAGCCGTCAGATCAATTGGTCGTAATAGCGGCTCATTGGATTGACTCCCCATATCATCTGCTTCGTGGGCGTTGTTAAAAAAACTACAGATGTTTGATACACTGGGTGGTTTAAGATCCAGCGTGTCGTCATCGCCGTAACACTGGCCTCGGGCATTCGGTGTTGTCATAACCGTAGATGATGGCGTGGTGAGATCAATTACTGCGTCACTATCTTCGTTAAATTCGCAATATTGAGATCGAACGTCTGACACATACATGCTTTAAAAGAGCTGGGTATTGATGCTTACTGAACCACAATATTTGCAACAAATGTAAATCATTTTGCAAGCAAGTTAAAATATATATATAACTCTGGTTAAGATTTCTGCCCCCACGCAAAAGCAATAGTGGAGGTGGTCGAAAAACAGTTTGACGGTTATTTCTTGTAAATGACCCTACCTGTTTTTAAAATTTGAGCTACGCTATTTTAAACAATAGGTCTATCAATGCTTTAATAAAAATAAACTATTTAAAATAATTTTTAAAACTTTTATTATGTAAACATCTTATTTTATAAGGTAGAGGACACAGCCCCCGTAACACGGGCCTAGGGCATTCAGTGTTGTCATAACCGTAGATGATGGCGTGGTGCTATCAATTACTGAGTCACTATCTTCGTTAAATTCGCAATATTGAGTTTGAACGTCTGACACATACATGCTTTAAAAGAGCTGGGTGTTGATGCTTACTGAACCACAATATTTGCAACAAATGTAAATCATTTTGCAAGCAAGTTAAAATATATATATAACTCTGGTTAAGATTTCTGCCCCACGCAAAATAGCCTTTGCAATAGTGGAGGTGATCGAAAAACAGTTTGACAGTTATTTCTTGTAAATGACGCTACCTGTTTTTAAAATTTGAGCTACGCTATTTTAAACAACAGGTCTATCAATGCTTTAATAAAAATAAACTATTTAAAATAATTTTTAAAACTTTTATTATGTAAACATCTTATTTTATAATGTAGAGGACAGCCGTCAATGTTGTTACGCCGTTTGAGAAAATTAACCATAAACGGCGTAACGTCCTGCTGAGGTGGATAGTCCTGTAGTATTATATTTAATGCCTCCGCACTCGGGGTGAACTCCCAATCGAACTCCCTCAAATAGGCTTCTATAAATGCCCCTATATTGTAAGGGCTGTACCTGTAGGAACCATAAATGAGACCGTCATCTCTCTTCGCGTAGATTGTAGGGGTGTTGATGCGGGCCAATATGTCACGTGGATAGGACAATTCCTTATGCAATGCTTCATAGGCCTGCAGAAAAAAGTAAAAAACATACATAAAATATAGTTTCAACCACTTACAAAATTTCAGACCAAAAACCTTCTTGTTGCATTTTGAAGTAAAGGGCTGATATTCTTAAAGGACTGATATTCTGCACGAAAAAGAAGCTAGAAGTGTGCCGGTATATCGATGGCGGGCCATATATGTATGCGTCGCTAATGGTATGCAATAAACTCAAACGTTTTCTCACGGGGGACAGCGTAATTGGTTCCCAGGCCCCAAGGTAATATATCTCAAACTGCTATTTCCGCCGATTGTTTCTTGAGATGACTGCCTGAGGACTCATTGCCTGAGGACTCACTGGTTGGGGTCTCACGAGGGGGTGCGTAGCGTATCTGAAAGTAACAATAAATTTTATTGGAGAGGGCCCAGCAGCAGATAAACACGCATCCAAAATAACGTGGATGCAGTAAATAAATTGATACACATTAAAATTACTTACAACTGATGCTGTAGACGACCCCGCTAAGGGAGCATTAGAAGCGCCTTTCGAAGACCCATGACTAAGGGCTCTCAATGCTGCAGGATCCAAGACGGATTTCTTAGAAGCTGCGTGCTCAGACATGTCGTTATTCACTTGATGCAATATTAAAAACAAAAATATTACAAACAATCCCCGTAAAATTGCGTTGATATAGTGACAGCTCTGCATTTAATTTTTTAGTTTGCATAAAAATATACTAATTAAATGCTGCAATATTAAAAACAAAAATATTACGAACAATTCCCGTAAAATTGCGTTGATATAGTGACAGATCTGCATTTAATTTTTTAGTTTGCATAAAAATATACTAATGAAATTTTGTACTTACGGTTAAATGACGAATTCTGGCAGCTCTCTGTCGGTGTATCGCACCACTTTGACTCGGCAACACCCGATCTGCCTTGCTAAACCCTGGAACCGAAGGGGTGGCTGGACCTGTACGCGTAGAAGACAGGTCGATAGCTTGGTGCATCACAGCACTTTGGCTCGGAGGCGATTGATTCAGAGACTGTAAAAGCAAGATTGAAATGAGTGTCTAGCTTCTAAAAGGCCATGGGTTGATTAAATTTGCTAATTAAATTTTGTACTTACGGTTAAATGGCGAATTCTGGCTGCTCTCTGAGCCAGGTTCGAAAACGTGCTCGCATACGTGGGAAGAATGATGTCCCCACGTGCTAATTTAAAAAGCACAATTTCGTAGGCAATTACCAAGAACTTTTCATGGGAAAAATTTCCTCTCTCAAACCATTCTAAAATGGCACTTATAGGAAGCGTAGCAAGGCTTGAATTCTCCATCTTGGATGCGTGGGTACAGTAGCACTTTTGGTAACACAGCAAAATGGAATCACGTATATCACAACAAACGGGCTGATCGAGAAGAGACCTTCACGACTCGACTGTGTATATATTAGGGTGAACGTCGAAGATTGTCGAACGCTACCGAGTGACCGCCGCGTATGCGCAAATATCGTTCACAACCACAATGCATAGCAAAATAGAAAGCTATAATAAGGCTTCGTTGGCTCTGCGGTGAAAACGGATGTAAAAATACACCGAGGTCGTGACGTCAGACCAGGTCTCGCTGCAGAACAAAAGAGAAAGTCTGCTTCTTTGTCTGAAAATACACAGCGGTCATGACGTCAGACCAGGTTTCGCTCGAGATAAACAAACTGTAACCTGCATAGACAAGTGAAATAATGCTTCCATGAAATAGGGCATACGATGAACACGGCAAAAATTCCATCAGCTAGTTTAAAAATAAATCGGTTGCTAATATTGTACGTTGGAGTATAAAATGCATTTTAAAATATATTATACACGAAATTATTATAAACTAAGAGAGAAACTAGGAGAATCAAACTGCGCTCATTTAATTTTTAAACTAGCTGTTGTAATTTATAATTCGATCCGGCGAGTAAAATTCAGTCGAAAATACTGGACCGCTTCCCTAGAAACAAGTACATTGTTAGCAACATTTTTGAATTATGGCAAGCTGATCTCTGCGACATGCGTAGTTTAGCGTCCCACAACGACGGATATAATTTTATTCTAACCGTAATTGATGTGTTTAGTAAAATGGCGTGGGCGAGACCCCTGAAATTTAAAACGGCTGCTTCAGTAATAAACGCATTTCGTGAAATATTTGCTGAAGTGGGTAACACGCCCATAAATTTACAAACCGATAAAGGCAAAGAATTTATTGCTAGATCGGTACAGAATTTTTTCAAACCACACGATATCACGTTTTATGTGACGCAAAACCCCAATGTTAAAGCATCAGTCATTGAGCGTTTCAAAACTGCGCTCATTTAATTTTTAAACTAGCTGTTGTAATTTATAATTCGATCCGGCGAGTAAAATTCAGTCGAAAATACTGGACCGCTTATAATTAATTCTGGCAAAACCAATTACAAAATCAATTTTTAAAAATTATTAACAAGTTTCTAAGGCCCTAGACGACACAATTCCGTTCGTATATTTTATATTTTCGAAATAATAATTGGTTTTTTAAAAGCGGGGCTCGTGACACGCAGGTATTGCAGTTTTAACCGCATTCAAGTACGAAGTTCTCGCTAGCTCAGTTGGTTTAGCGTCAGAATCGTAATACTGCGGTTGTTGGTTCAAATCCAGCTGGGGTCCGACGCAAATAGCTTTTTTAAATTAAATAAAAGCGAGAAAACAAAGATGGACGACACCCCGGGAAGTTTAAATTCAAAAACTGAAAAAGAAAAATTTTAAATTCAAATATTCGCGCGAAATTAAAATGGCCGCCGTGCATGAGAGAGAAGGAACACAAGAGAGGGAGATTTAGCAGTTTGAAATTCAAATATTTCCGCAAGAAGTGCGTGCGCAGAAAACCAAGATGGCCGACACCCGGGAAGTTTAAATTCAAAAATTGGAACTTAGAAAAAAATCTGAAAAAATTTCCTATAGTAGGTAGGGACAATGGAAATCGCGTTAATCCATTCGGCGCGTAATTCCGGAAGCAAATTAAAAATGGCCGCCGCGTAATTTAATCAGTAGCACATATGCAAATTACATATCAAACTTCATATGATTAATTAGATCAAACCGCGAAATTAATTAGATCAATCCGCGGATTTAATTCGCGGTTTAATTCGCGGATTGCTCCAGTTTAGGTGTCGTCATAGTACTCTTGCCTTTAGGAAAACGAAAAAATCTAATTTCTTGGCCTTTCTTCTTTGCTTTGACGGCATTGCTTTTGCAACCACTTACGCTACATATTGTTCCAGTCATCTAAATGTACAGTTAATATTTATTATTTTAATCATTCGCCGTTAACGTGGAAAGTACCTACCTTATTAGGAGATGCAATTTAAACTTATTGTATGTACCAATCGTTTGCTTACCTAATACTTTAATGCAGTAAATTAAAAAAAGATAAACTATAAAATCGATTAACCAAACCCGCAGACTAGTGCATACACTACACACGGTCAATCAGACGGTAGCGTGCTACCCAAGAATAAACACTAACAAGAAGCGACACTCACGTCGGCGCCTTTGATGTTTATCATGCTAATTTTGATGACCTTCAGCCATTTTGAAAGGTTAAAAAGAGCCGCAATTTTAAACTTTAAAACTTTGTAATACAATATAATGGTTCGTTTGTCGTCGTAATCTGTCCACTATAACTATAAAAAATATGGTGTGATACAGTCACACAAGTTCCTTTTACAGTGATCTTAAAATAGAGCATTAGTTGAAGAGACAAATTTTCTCTAAAATTTTAAGCTGAATTCAAAAATGTAATAATATATCAGGTGTTCTATTTTGAGTTTGAAAAAATCGTTAGTTAGAGCCGTTCTTGAAAAAATCGAAAAAAACTGAAAATCACAAGAGCAAACACCATACTTCCGCTTATGCGATTTTCTTCAAAAGCCTGCTGTCACGTCTACATAGTACACAAAACTTATATATGAAGTTTCAACGCCATACCTCTTTTCATTCTTGAGATATTCTGTTCACAGACACACAGACAGACCAATGAACAAATACATGTTTTTGGGGTTCACGGGACTAAAGGAAGTAAAAAGTCAATTTTTCCGGTGAAACAAATAATGCTGTTTATTTTTATTGAAACAAAGTACATGCCTAAACATGACCTACAAATAATTAAAAAATACGCTGTTTTTATTTATTTTCACATAGTATTCAGTTTATAAATTGGAAAGGTTTAGAGTTTTTCTTTGTTTCTTTGGCACACTTCTTAGGTCAGAATTGTAACGCTTTAAAGTGTGGTACAATTGAAGTCTACAAAATAACTTAATGACATACGTTTTGGGGAATGGTGGGCATGGGTTGACATATGGGACTTGTTCAAACAAGTTTATTAAGTTGTGACCAACACTGGGTAAAATTGCGACGTTTAGAAAATTAGTTATAAATTTTCTTTCCATGTCTTTCACAAAATTAATAAATTCTTCCCCCGGCAATAATAGATTGCCAAATGTACTTTTTTCTTTATTGCCATATGCTTTAAAACCACAAAACATGGTGGTACATTTTTGAATTCAGCTTAAAATTTTAAAGAAAATTTGTGTTTTCAACTAACGCTCTATTTTGTACAGTTTTTGTAGTTTGTAATTTTTGGAAATTTTGGCAAATGCTTAAAAATTAAAAATCAAATTTTTGGCTAATTATGAGATCAAAGTTTTTGCGAAACGAAATCCTGGTTCGCATCGGGGTTAACTGCTTTTTTACAGAACTGCACTAGTTTCTCATATGCACTGTTTTTTATGTATTTATTTTTGTACTCGCTTCATATTTTCCATAGACATGGGAAAGATTTATACATTTCTATAAATGTTTCGAATGTATCTTTTGCCCAATACCCTGTGTCGGACGTGGTAATTTTTAAACGATTTTATTAAATATAAGTAAGTAGTATTGTGTTAACACCAATCAAGTGCTTCAACCATTTTGCAGAAAGAGTCTATTAAAATAAAATTGCATGAGCCTGAAGTGCGATATTGGCGTACCTGTTATAACGCGTACTCAACCTGAACAGTTTTGGTAAATTTACATGCACACTCTTTGTACTCGCGTTTGGCCCTATTATCAAGTAATCATATAAAAATACGATCTCAATTTTTATTTTTTAACAGAACGCAGTATAATTAATATAACATTTAATTAAAACATAAAATGTAATAACATATTTTGCTAACGCACATTAGGGTGCATCGAAAATTGTTTTTTTTTTTTAGAAATTTAAATATGGTGGTTGCAGAAAACTTGTGGGATGAGTCAATAAAGATATAGTTAAAATTTAGGGGTAGCGGGTTTGAAAAATGCAAAAATTGGCAATTTTTCTGGTTTTACAAACTCAAAGGGCCAAACAGCAATGCTATTCAAAAATAAGGCGAAACAATATTGTAGCCCATATAATTCCCTACAAAACAATGTTTTAGAAAAAATTTCAATTTTTAGGTCCTTCACTTACCTTGAAAATCAAGTTTTCTTTTATTTTGATGTTTTTTAACTTTTTTTTCACTGTTTTTAAATAAATCTTTGTCACAAAATTGTAAAAAGTGGAAATCAGACATATTTATTTAATGCTATTAACACTTTATTTTTAGTAATTTTATTTAAATTATTACAATACGAAAGCATAAAAAATTATTCAAAGGAAACTTTTTTTGTAGTAATCTTTTTTGGTATTGAATTTTGGGTTCCTGATTTTGCTCCTGATTACGCCATCTCTTCTTTCCGAACCACACACAAAAGAAGACGCCTCGGTCACAAGTGTTACACCACTTTCTACTGTTCGTGCGTGATTTGGAAGTTGTTGTATTTCAGCTAACGCAGACGATTCCGGATTATCTATAATTTCATTCAATTCCTCTTCTGATAATGTCGCTGTTATTGGTGGTTCATTGTAGCTAATTCTTTGCCAATCAACCATTTCAAAGTAGTCGTTAGCATTCAAGTTTAACTGACCAGGACTACCATCACCAACGCCAACCATAAACTTCCTTAAAGTGTGATTGACTTTAGTCATAACCTTCATTATTCTGCGAACAGCCAACATTCTGATATGTTTCCTTTCGTCGTCCAGAATTCTCAGTAATATGTTTTCTGGATGGCCAAAATATGCATTTCGCAGAATGACTGGATCAACTATTTTTTTTTTTCAAATTTTCGGGCAAGTATCTCGACAATTGAATCGTCTTCCATTCATTTCGAGCTCCATACAAACACGATGGTGGAGTTTTAATACAAAACCACATTGGCACATAAACTTTCATAACATACGTCGACAATATAATCAAGTTTGGCGACGGCGAAGGAAAAGAAACGTATAAACGAAGAACTCGATTTGCTGTTGTCAGCCATCGTGAGTGTATCATCTTGCTTGGCACATCTCATGAAGATATAACTTGTCGGTGCTTAAATCTTGCTTCAGGATAACAGGAATTTCGGAATCAATAATCTCAAATTTAATTACTGGAATTATTCATGAGAATGCTCTATATATTGTATGTACAGTTGTATTACCATCAAGATGCCCAATCAAATGCCTTAGTGGAAGTTCATTGGCATGCAGCTGGCAAATGAACAATTGAAGTGGTTTCTTCAAGTATTTTTGTAAAAGTACAACGATGCCACCTTTACTGCCGGCATTTGTTGCGGTTCCCCATCCAATGGCTTCCAAGATATTTGTTCATATGCCCGAATTGTCAAGAAGTTCGACAATAGAATTAACAATGTTTGCAGCTGATCCTGTAGTAGGCGTAACATGTCCTAAGTACGATGACCCGAGCTCTCCAATTAACACAATGTGTTCTTCGGTTGTGGTTTGTCGTGGATTAACTAGTGTGGTTATGGTTTTGTCGTTGCTACCATCAAAGTAAAGTCCTCTCAATGAAGTCGTTGTGCTGCATGATCTTAATTCGGCTCTCTTCTTACTTCTAGCTCTTCTAATTTTGCTCTTATCAACTATATTAGTTGTTTCTGATTCACCCATCAATCCAAAATCTTGAAGCACCGAAGAAGCAATTAGTGCTCTTGCCCTATCCGAAATTCCATATCTGTTCAAAGTTTGAGCCAGGACCGGATCTGGAACATCGTTGCGACTGTACTTATTACGAGGAGGTACAATTTTAGAACTATTTGCATCTTTAACAGGAGACACTAGTAATGGTGCTGGTAGGTTTTGCTTTATTTTGATTACTTAAAGGTTTTGATTTTGGAGGTGAACTTGTTCTTAGTCTTGCTAGTCGAGCTGTTTCGGTTTCCTTCCTTTCCTGCCTTTTTTGCAGAATGGAAGACGTAACTTTATCAACGTTTCCAATAGCCATTTTCCTAAAAGATCTTTAGTCTTGCAAGAACTGCCGCTCTTTATAAGGAACCTTTTTAGCAGTACCACAATCATAACTTTCAAACAAGAGACATTTGCAAGCTGCAACATCAAAAAGGTTCTCGTTTTCGCTCTTTAGCTTTGTCAGTTTTATTTGAAATTATGGCATTTTCTTTTCATTTTAATTGATTTTCATTACAGTTTTATATTTTTGATTATTCAATTTTTGATTATTCAATTCACTTCGTCCACTCGTGAGATTTCTTAATAGCAACAAAGATTCGTGAATCTAGTTAAAATTATCACAAAATTATCACCACTTATGTAATTAATGACTGTTGAATATTTTAAACACATGTGATTTGTATTATAAAAAGGCAGTATTAGTGTTCTGTTACTATAGAAATTGCATAGTTTGTTGCTAGATTTACTGAAAAGTAATTTGAAATAGTAATTTACGATACAAGTGCGTAAAGCTACTCTTTAGGCACGAGTGGGGTAGAGTTAAAACGCGAGTGAGCGAGCGTTTTAAGCCCCGCGAGTGACTAAAGATGCTTTACGCATGTGTATCGTACAATATTTTATCTACGATAGAATCTAAAAAATACGGTAAATATAAAAAATATTTTACATGTAAATTAGAATTACTAGCAACCGGTCCTAATTTTGAGTGTTTTAAAAATTTTAAAACACGTTGCTACTAACTACGTGCCTAATGAAATTTTTTAAGCACGTTGCTATTAACGACGTAAACTAATGAAAACATGTTATTAAACAGTCGTTTTACAAACTTAAAACTGCCAACTAAAAGGCAATTTTACACACTGTCGTAGATAAAAGTAGTTTGGTTAATTGAATAGTCCCTCGAATGCTATTCTTAGCCAAAGTTAAGTAGATTATTCTTGCGGTGGTATTAGTACTCATGTCGCTGAGGCGCAATGGACATTCGTGATACCACAGCAAAAATATTCGACATAACTTTGACTACTCATGGTATTATAAGTGATAATAGTTATCAATGCGTTCGTCAATTATTCTTTTCAAAGACATTATAGGTATCATGGCTGGAAGCCCGATACTTGCCTCTTTTTCGGCCACTATTTTCACAACACTTTTTCTCTTAATTAATTTGCTTTTTTCAAATTCTATGTTTGTTCAAACAAGAAGCACTTTATCACATCGCTTAACGTTAGTAGGACTAATCCACTTAAATCTTTAGGTGTTCCAAAGGTGTTATTATGAACCACACTTCTGGTAATTTTTATTGAATTTCGTGACATTTTCATATAGCACAGAAATGAATTACAGGATACACTTCAGAATATCACAAACACTTGCTACAGACTACACTCGCAAGCGGCAACTGTACACTGCAAAGCGCAATATGTTTCAGGCTTTGCAATATGATATTACTCTGAAAAAATAATTTCCATGTAGACCAAATAAGAAAAACAAAGGATCAGGAAAAAATTATCTGTAAGGTAAGTTTAAAGACAAAACACTTCGGCATCGCAGTTTTTGATAAAACACACTCTTTGTAGTAAATTTTATTGGCTATAATATTCATTAACAACATATTTGGATAAAATTTACTTGTGTTTCGGTCAACTTAAAAAAATTAAAAAACTACATTTTTGACCTTTGATCTAAACCCACTACCCCTACGTATTAATATTTTGGTCTGAAATTTTGATCTAACACTTATGAATCCAATACACAAGTTTTACAGACCCGCCGCTTTTAAATTTCTTTGTGTGTAGTCGATGCACCCTAACGCACATATTACTTAAAAAGAAGTGTAAATCATAGTTTACAGTTTATACATCTCTATATAAGTTAGAAACAAGTAAACGTTAATAACAAGGAACAAGGTTAAAGTAAATATGTAATAGATATTAACGATACAAGTTTGATTATGAGCATCTTAACGAAACGAGTTTGATTGCCAAAACGAGGCGGTGAGCCGAGTTTTGCGGCAATCAAACGAGTTTCGTTGTGTGCCATAAGCAAACGTGTATTGTTCAATATTTTATCTTCATCAATAAACTCTGGTTCACTGTATAAAAAGAGTGCAGTAATATTCATTACCGCACTGAGTGCGGTAATATCTGTCCATTACCGCACTGAGTGCGGTAATATCCATTACCGCACGCAGTGCGGTAATGAAGCTCTTAACGATACTAAAATTAATTTGGTTAAGACGCTATAACAACACGGATGAAGATAATAATTATTTACAGAGTTACTTTCCGAACTTTTTTCTGGGCAAAAATGTTTAGAAGACTTTCCATATTTGGAGATGATTTAATTTGTTAAGCTCCTATTTGCCATAGACACAGCCTCCTACAGTTACAAGCCGTAAAGTAACAATGGCGACGTCGCATTTACTGTCAATGGTAGTCTTATAATGCAGCCATCTATCTGTTATTTTCATACACTGCTATTAAGGATTTCTTGGGAAATAACGAGGGAAATAAAGTATAAAGAGCCCAAAACTTGTGTGATTAATTAATTTAACCAAGAATTAATAATTTCCAAATAAATAATCGTACACACTCTTATTACACACCCTTAACAGGTATTAAAATCAAAGTTCTAACTAAATTAATATTAAGATTTTAAAGTAGTTTCCTTTTTTACTTTCTCGCATACGGTAGTATAAAGTATTGTAATCGTCAAAAAAATCGACTTCGAGATTTTGACGAATCTTGACGTTTTAGACCTCCTAGAGTCCGAAAAAACCATTTTTCGAATTATGTCTGTGTGTGTGTATGTGTGTGCGTGTGTGTGTGTGTGTGTGTGTGTGTGTTGGTTTCACTATAATTGTGGCAACTTGTATGTGAATCAGACTGGACTGTGGCACCTTCAAAAATTGTGGCAACTTACACACGATGCCACAATTTTTATTGGAAGATTCTGCCTGTTCTCAGTATGTTTTGGTGCCGTTATATCTATATATATGGTATATTTGACTTTACGTATTATCTGCCTTCTTTAGGTCGACCTAAGGGCACATATTTATGAGATATATATTTTTTTATGTTGCTAGTGTGTAAGATGCCACTTTTTACGTCTATTCATGTAGTACACACTTTAATAATTGTGGCAACTTCGCGTCTGTTCAGATGGTGGCGCCACCTACTCATTTACGCGTTATTGCCAAATTTAACCAACATGGCACGCGACGCTGGGTGCTGATCTTGCTTTTTGCTTGGCCGCACGGTGTATTCATGTTTCGTTTACGTGGCGGCGGTCTGCTATCACCGTTTAGTTAAGTAGAACAGTGTTTTGAAGCTGTAAAGTGTTCATTAATAAGGTAAGTATTCCACATCAATTACTTGCTGAACGAGTATGCTGTAATCAAATGAAAAACCGGGCACATTGTTTCGGACCAAGTTCAGTTTGGATTTCATTTGTTCTTATCAGCTGTTACATTAGTTTAGAATTCTAAATAGAAATACCTAAAACTCCTATCGGATATGAGGGAATGCTAGTTTATTTAACGAAATGCGTAACTGTTAATATACGCTGAACTCTTGAATTTTAACCTATAAATTAGCTGCATTCTTTGTAGTTGTTTTAATTAACAAATAGTGATTTAATATTTTTCGCTGTGTTTTAGTATTTGGTGGTCATCGGATTCTTTTTGTGGCTTTGTTCTAAGACAAGTATATCAGGCGTCTCAAGCTAGGAATTTTATTATTGGTTCATTTTTATTTAAATGACTTTTTGGTGTTTCGTGCTGGAAGTATTTCTGATGCATTTTATTACATTTTTTAATAGACCAGTTACGCCGAATACAGTTTTAGCTTTAAAATGTTTAGTGGAATAAGATCTTCCATTTTTCTGCAGGGTTTTTTAATAAGATCGTACTGCTATACTGCACTCAATTAAACAAAAATTGTTTCAAAATCTCTTAGTACATACCAAACTGAAGTGTAATTTTATTTTAACTTTCTGTTTACGGTACAGCGTGTAAGCACATCCCGATGTTCCATTTTGCGGTCTAACTTTTACAATATTTTTTTTATTCTTCCATACGCCATGACACTGTTCCTATGTACCTTTAGAATAATTTAATGTTATATAATCAGTTGTTGCTCCTTACAAAAATTATGTTATCTACCGTAATTGTTCTAAGGTGTAAGAATGCTCCGTACAATAAGCGCTGTCTTTTTTTGTTGGTGTTGTATGTACCCAGGTTAGCAGTTTGGTAAAATAAAAATTTCATTTGAAGCACGAGGCATTAAATAATTGAACATTTTTGTTAACGTGAAAATATATATTAGACCCAAATATGCCGAAAATGTTAAAAAAAATGACTGGGGTGTATTTACAACGTGCTCAGTAAATAATGTATGCTAAAAGGCATAGTAAACAGAGCATTCAAAGCCAGAAAAAGTTTGTCTAATACTCAATTCAATATGAATATGAAAAATAATTAATATTACAAATTATCAAAATAAGAAAATAACTAAAAACAGAAAAAAGTTTGTGCATAAAGTTTAAATTAATGAAATGCAATGGCCTTAAAAATTAACGCAGCCAAATTAAAATCTATGAAAAGTTTAAATTTCTCTAATTTTTGAAGCCATCATTTCTGTGGTTTTTAGTTATAAAAATTCCCTAAGAAACTTGTGAGCATTGCTTATTTTGACATTAAAAAGGAAACTGATTTAATAGCTCGCAATTTTGACAATCTAAAATAACTCGGACTATGTTGTATTCGAATTATAAAATTGTTTCGATTCCCAAAGAAGAGGTTTAAATAAATAAAACTGTTATATTCATTCAAGTATATCAATTTAAAATTTTGTTAAAAAATATTGTTTTGCAGGGTACGTTTCATAATGAATACTCGATCAGCTAAAATACTTAGTTTGCTAAATATCCCAAAATATGAGAGCACCAAGGGATTGGGAGAGGATCTGAAAAACAAAGCAATAAAGGAGTTTCAAAAGCTACCACCAGATATATCTACACAGACTGATGATGGAGTATCGGCCAGTGATTCTGAAAGTAAAACTAGTGGCAGTGAATATGTACCATCGGATACTGACGAAAGCATTGTTTCTAACACAACTGACGAATCATGCACACCGTTGGCAAGTATTAAATTAGATAAAGGAAACCAAAGTCGTAAAACAAATGACATCAAAAAGACCAAAAAGGCAAGGGCCACACCACATCGCAACTATAATATTCCTGATTCTACTATTTTTGAATCTAGTACTTCATCCGCTTCTGCAACAAATAATAATGTACACATTATGGCTGCTGTAAAATGTAACGGCAAACGTATCCGAAATAAAGGACATGCTTGCTATTTTTGTCAAAAGGTAGTCTTGAATCCATCCCGGCATTTTGAAGTAATGCATAAAACTGAAACAGAAGTAGCTAAAATATTAGCTATGCCAAAAAATTCAAAAAATAGAAGAGAATCGTTTTCTAATCTAATAAGAGTTGGTGACTTTTACCACAATTGCGAGGTAATGTCCATGAAAAAGGGAGAACTCATATTAGTCAGACGACCAACGGAGGACGAGCATCGAATTGCAAATTTTAATTACTATGGTCCATGTCCCAACTGCTTAGGGTTTATGCTCAAAAAACTAATTTGGCACCATATAAAATTTAGCTGCACATCTAAAACAAGGGTTAACACTGGTAAAAGTAGACACATAATTGCAGAGAGCAATGCAATTCTAAATAATGCATTTGGTGCAGAGTTTTCTACAGACTTTATAACCAACATTGCATCTAAATTACGTGATGATGACATTGGAAATTATTGTAAGGAAGATAACTTGATTTTGAAATTTGGGGCTTTACAGTTTGAAAAGTACGGAACCACACAGTGTGAATTAATAAGGCAAATGATGAGACAACTCGCACGATTTGCAATGAAAGCACGTGAAATAGAAAACTCTAATAAACATTTATCAGATTATCTTGAGCCTCAAATGTTCGATTTAGTTATTCAAGCTACCAAATCAGTATGCGTGTCAC